>JBBPBX010015592.1:0-17460 GCA_038048925.1 Garcialebias charrua | reverse complement strand
GACTTTGTTGAACTGGACTTTGTTAAACTGGACTTTGTTAAACTGGACTTTGTTAAACTGGACTTTGTTAAACTGGACTTTGTTAAACTGGACTTTGTTAAACTGGACTTTGTTAAACTGGACTTTGTTAAACTGGACTTTGTTGAAATGGACTTTGTTGAAATGGACTTTGTTGAAATGGACTTTGTTAAACTGGACTTTGTTAAACTGGACTTTGTTGAACTGGACTTTGTTAAAATGGACTTTGTTGAACTGGACTTTGTTAAACTGGACTTTGTTAAACTGGACTTTGTTAAACTGGACTTTGTTAAACTGGACTTTGTTAAACTGGACTTTGTTGAACTAGACTTTGTTGAAATGGACTTTGTTGAACTGGACTTTGTTGAAATGGACTTTGTTAAACTGGACTTTGTTAAACTGGACTTTGTTGAACTGGACTTTGTTGAACTGGACTTTGTTGAAATGGACTTTGTTGAACTGGACTTTGTTGAACTGGACTTTGTTAAACTGGACTTTGTTGAACTGGACTTTGTTGAACTAGACTTTGTTGAAATGGACTTTGTTGAAATGGACTTTGTTGAAATGGACTTTGTTGAAATGGACTTTGTTAAACTGGACTTTGTTAAACTGGACTTTGTTGAACTGGACTTTGTTAAAATGGACTTTGTTGAACTGGACTTTGTTAAACTGGACTTTGTTAAACTGGACTTTGTTAAACTGGACTTTGTTGAACTGGACTTTGTTAAACTGGACTTTGTTGATCTGGACTCTGTGAAACCGGTTTGGTTTGTGAGGTTCTGGTTCTTTCAGGGAGACGATGCCCCCCAGTGGGTGGATGAGGAAGATGCTGGTGAAGATCTTTCCAAAACTCTTGGGTTTTTGAGCATTTTATTTAGTTGACGTTTATTTGATGTGACCACGCAACGACCCAACAGAACCTTCAAAATAAAGGTACTTTATTTTATAAAAATGTGTTTTATCCTAAGTTTTAAATAACTTTTATTTTGAAAAGTCCTCTCAAGATAGTTTTGTTTTTTTGGGTTAAAATTATTTTAAAATTATAACTTTTCTTTTCTTTTTACTGAAGGTTCTGGTCTGTCAGCTAGACCAGCTGTAAGTTGTGAAAGTTCTGAATGTTGGATCAGAACCAACCTGTTCCGCAGCTGCAGCAGAACCGGGTCACGGCAGGTTCCCGCCTTCAGAACTATAAATGTTCTGCTGCAGGAGGTTCTGAAGAGGAGAACAGAACTATAAATGTTCTGCTGCAGGAGGTTCTGAAGAGGAGAACAGAACTATAAATGTTCTGCTGCAGGAGGTTCTGAAGAGGAGAACAGAACTATAAATGTTCTGCTGCAGGAGGTTCTGAAGAGGAGAACAGAACTATAAATGTTCTGCTGCAGGAGGTTCTGAAGAGGAGAACAGAACTATAAATGTTCTGCTGCAGGAGGTTCTGAAGAGGAGAACAGAACTATAAATGTTCTGCTGCAGGAGGTGCTGAAGAGGAGAACAGAACTATAAATGTTCTGCTGCAGGAGGTTCTGAGGAGGAGAACAGAACTATAAATGTTCTGCTGCAGGAGGTTCTGAAGAGGAGAACAGAACTATAAATGTTCTGCTGCAGGAGGTTCTGAAGAGGAGAACAGAACTATAAATGTTCTGCTGCAGGAGGTTCTGAAGAGGAGAACAGAACTATAAATGTTCTGCTGCAGGAGGTTCTGAAGAGGAGAACAGAACTATAAATGTTCTGCTGCAGGAGGTTCTGAGGAGGAGAACAGAACTATAAATGTTCTGCTGCAGGAGGTGCTGAAGAGGAGAACAGAACTATAAATGTTCTGCTGCAGGAGGTTCTGAAGAGGAGAACAGAACTATAAATGTTCTGCTGCAGGAGGTTCTGAAGAGGAGAACAGAACTATAAATGTTCTGCTGCAGGAGGTTCTGAAGAGGAGAACAGAACTATAAATGTTCTGCTGCAGGAGGTTCTGAAGAGGAGAACAGAACTATAAATGTTCTGCTGCAGGAGGTTCTGAAGAGGAGAACAGAACTATAAATGTTCTGCTGCAGGAGGTTCTGAAGAGGAGAACAGAACTATAAATGTTCTGCTGCAGGAGGTTCTGAAGAGGAGAACAGAACTATAAATGTTCTGCTGCAGGAGGTGCTGAAGAGGAGAACAGAACTATAAATGTTCTGCTGCAGGAGGTTCTGAAGAGGAGAACAGAACTATAAATGTTCTGCTGCAGGAGGTTCTGAAGAGGAGAACAGAACTATAAATGTTCTGCTGCAGGAGGTGCTGAAGAGGAGAACAGAACTATAAATGTTCTGCTGCAGGAGGTTCTGAGGAGGAGAACAGAACTATAAATGTTCTGCTGCAGGAGGTTCTGAAGAGGAGAACAGAACTATAAATGTTCTGCTGCAGGAGGTTCTGAAGAGGAGAACAGAACTATAAATGTTCTGCTGCAGGAGGTTCTGAGGAGGAGAACAGAACTATAAATGTTCTGCTGCAGGAGGTTCTGAGGAGGAGAACAGAACTATAAATGTTCTGCTGCAGGAGGTTCTGAAGAGGAGAACAGAACTATAAATGTTCTGCTGCAGGAGGTTCTGAAGAGGAGAACAGAACTATAAATGTTCTGCTGCAGGAGGTTCTGAAGAGGAGAACAGAACTATAAATGTTCTGCTGCAGGAGGTGCTGAAGAGGAGAACAGAACTATAAATGTTCTGCTGCAGGAGGTTCTGAAGAGGAGAACAGAACTATAAATGTTCTGCTGCAGGAGGTGCTGAAGAGGAGAACAGAACTATAAATGTTCTGCTGCAGGAGGTTCTGAAGAGGAGAACAGAACTATAAATGTTCTGCTGCAGGAGGTGCTGAAGAGGAGAACAGAACTATAAATGTTCTGCTGCAGGAGGTTCTGAAGAGGAGAACAGAACTATAAATGTTCTGCTGCAGGAGGTGCTGAAGAGGAGAACAGAACTATAAATGTTCTGCTGCAGGAGGTTCTGAAGAGGAGAACAGAACTATAAATGTTCTGCTGCAGGAGGTTCTGAAGAGGAGAACAGAACTATAAATGTTCTGCTGCAGGAGGTTCTGAAGAGGAGAACAGAACTATAAATGTTCTGCTGCAGGAGGTTCTGAGGAGGAGAACAGAACTATAAATGTTCTGCTGCAGGAGGTTCTGAAGAGGAGAACAGAACCCAACCAGGACCAGGATGGAGGCAGAACCCTGACAGGTACCGACCCGACCACATGAAGACTTCCTGACCCGAGAGGATCCTTCAGAACAAAACTCAGAGATCATGTTCCCAAGTCTCGGCAGAGTTCTGGTTCTTCTGACCCGGTCCATTTGAGGCTCACACAAACATTTTCGGCTGCTGCTTCCGGTTCCATTCGGTCGGTCCAGTTCCTTCAGCTGGACCTGGTTGGACCGAACGGGTCAGAACCTCATCTGCAGTAATGAGGATGCTGCTCAGGTCTGTCGTAGTGACTGAGGAACTGAAAGTTCTGTACTGTCCATAGATTCCAGCCCTCACCTATGTTCAGAAAGTTTGGATCAGAACCAACAGAACCAGATCCTGGGTCCAGTTGGCTGAAATGAGGTTCCTCGGGTCCCTCCTGGACCTGCAGCACCAGAGACCCGACCACAACATTCAAGTTTCACTCAGAAGCAGAACCGGGCTCCTGGTTCTGGTTCAGGACTCTAATTCTGACCCAGAAACCAGGTTCTGAACCCAGAACAAGAACCTTTCTGTTCTGTTCTCCTCTCCAGGCTGGACTGAGGTTCTGCCTCTGGAGGACGAGTCCAAGTGTCTCTGTTTGTTCTCAGTGAGGGAAGACGGACCGGAGCAACTTCTGCAGTACTATGGACCCTGAGCTGGTCTGTTGTGGTGAAGAGGGAGCCGAGGAGAAGCTCTCTTCACTGCTCCGTCCACGACTGCTGGACAGAGTTCACAGGAAGTGGACAGAGTTCACAGGAAGTGGACAGAGTTCACAGGAAGTGGGCAGAGTTCACAGGAAGTGGACAGAGTTCACAGGAAGTGGGCAGAGTTCACAGGAAGTGGACAGAGTTCACAGGAAGTGGGCAGAGTTCACAGGAAGTGGACAGAGTTCACAGGAAGTGGACAGAGTTCACAGGAAGTGGACAGAGTTCACAGGAAGTGGACGTTACCATGGAAACAGAGGAGGTCAGTGTGAGATTCTGATTCAGCTTTAAAAAGTAAAATCTTCCTCTTTTCTTTTTCTTTTTTCTGATGGACGTGAAACTTTGACGGCAGAAGTTAAACCAGATTCTGTGATGAAAACCGGTTCTGATGATCTGGACCAGGTTCTGTTCCAGTTCAGAACTTTGACAAAAAGTTGAAGAGATTCAAACGGAACAAGCTGGAAACAAACGTTTAAAGTTTTCTTGAGCTGAGAGGATAAATCTGACGAAGAACTCCAGATTAAAACGAATAAATCTTCTGGATTAAAAAACTTTCAAATGCTTTTATTTTGAAAGATCAGTGTAGAACAGGAAGTGGACTGATCGTCCAATCAGAAGAGAGAGATTAAACACAAAGACTCGCTTTTATTTTGAAGCTCTGACAGAAAGAGACAAAACTGAAAATAAAGAATTAAACTGAATTAAAAAGAATCAAATTCTGAATAAATTCTGAGAAATTCTCACTAAAAATAAAAAAGAAGTCCAAAACCCACAAAACAAATTATTAAAAAATAAAACCTTAAAGCCTCCAGCACAAGATTTAACTCTCCTCGGGTTCTTTCTCCTGAAAACTACAAGTAAGACAATTCCAATTACTTCAAGATTCAAGCATCAAAACAAGATTGGATATTCACCTCTACTCCCTTCTCTTCCAGCGTTTTCCCTCCAACTGCACATGTAAATAAAGAACACTTATTTTTGTTTACCTGGTTGTTGTGTACTATTTCTCGGTCTGCCACTTTGGGGTCCTACAAACGACACCATGATAGTTTATGCAATTTGTTCTAAGCTATTATTAAATTACATTATTAAAATATTTGTGTCTGAATGTACATGTAGTTTTTTAATAAAGATCCATCCATCCATCCATCCATTTTCGTCCGCTTATCCGGAGTCGGGTCGCGGGGGTAGCAACCTAAGTAGGGAGGCCCAGACTTCCCTCTCCCCAGCCACATGGAGCAGCTCCTCTGGGGGAATCCCAAGGCGTTCCCAGGCCAGCCGAGAAACATAGTCCCTCCAGCGTGTCCTGGGTCTTCCTCTGGGTCTCCTCCCGGTGGGACATGCCCGGAACACCTCACCAGGGAGGCGTCCAGGAGGCATCCTAACCAGATGCCCGAGCCACCTCAACTGGCTCCTCTCGATGTGGAGAAGCAGCGGCTCTACTCCGAGTCCCTCCCGGATGACTGAGCTTCTCACCCTATCTCTAAGGGAGAGTCCAGACACCCTGCGGAGAAAACTCATTTCAGCCGCTTGTATCCGAGATCTCGTTCTTTCGGTCACAACCCAAAGCTCATGACCATAGATGAGGGTGGGAACGTAGATCGATCGGTAAATTGAGAGCTTTGCCTTTCGACTCAGCTCTCTCTTCACCACGACAGACCGGTACAGCGCCCGCTTCACTGCGGATGCTGCACCTATCCGCCTATCGATCTCACGCTCCAGTTTTCCCTCATTCGTGAACAAGACCCCGAGATACTTAAACTCCTCCACTTGGGGCAGGACCTCCTCCCCGACCCGGAGAGGGCATGCTACCCTTTTCCGGCTCAAGACCATGGCCTCGGATTTGGAGGAACTGATCCTCATCCCGGCCGCATCACACTCGGCTGCAAACCGCTCCAGCGAAAGCTGTAGATCACGATCTGATGAAGCCAATAGGACCACATCATCTGCAAAAAACAGAGAAGCGATTCTAAGGCCACCAAAACAGATCCTCTCAACACCTTGGCTGCGCCTAGAAATTCTGTCCATAAAAGTTATGAACAGAATCGGTGACAAAGGGCAACCTTGGCGGAGTCCAACTCTCACTGGAAACGAGCCTGACTTACTGCCGGCAATGCGGACCAAGCTCTGACACCGGTCATACAGGGACCTAACAGCCCATATCAATGGGCCTGGTACCCCATACTCCCGGAGTACCTCCCACAGAACCCACTGTTGACCTCAACTCGGGATGTTGTGAGTCGGTGGGCGGAGTACTTCGAAGACCTCCTCAATCCTACTGGCACGTCTTCCACTGAGGAAGCGGAGCCTGGGGACTTTGGGTCGGGCTCTCCAATCTCTGGAGCTGAGGTCACCGAGGTGGTTAAAAAGCTCCGCGGTGGCAGGGCTCCAGGGGTGGATGAGATTCGCCCTGAGTTCCTTAGGGCTCTGGATGTTGTGGGGTTGTGTTGGCTTACGCGACTCTGCAATATCGCGTGGACATCGGGGGCAGTTCCCTTGGATTGGCAGACTGGGGTGGTGGTTCCCCTATTCAAAAAGGGGGACCGTAGGGTGTGTTCCAACTATAGGGGGATCACACTCTTAAGCCTCCCTGGTAAGGTCTATTCAGGGGTTCTGGAGAGGAGGGTCCGTCGGATAGTCGAACCTCGGATTCAGGAGGAGCAGTGTGGTTTTCGTGCTGGTCGTGGAACACTGGACCAGCTCTACATAATTAATAAAGATAATTGTTTTATTCAACTGTCCATAGTTTGTTCTTTTCAGGCCTTTAACCATGTCTTGATGTTATTCTCACTCAAACGCTTTGTTTGTATAATATTTCACTAAATTTGGTGCCAAATTTAACATACTTATAAAACCTATCTCGTACCCCCTATTTAAAAAAAAAACTCCTTCCTATACGGGACTGTATAATACAGCTTTTACCATTTTGCCTGCTAAACAAAATGACTGGTGATCAGCCAGCTTTTAACGCTTACCTTGTCACTTTTTCTGACAGCCAACAATACTGTATGACACACAGCTTTAAACACTCATGTCTTATAGACAGGAGACTAGAGATTCATCTAGCTTTAATACAACCAGTTTACAAATACAGCTTCACTTTTGTTCAAGTGCTTGTAACACAACACGCAAATTTAGTTTTACCAAATCTAAAGCACCTTTTTAAAACTGTATTTTACTGCAGTGTCGACACCAGAAAGCTGTTTTTAAATCCAATTAATTCCAATTTGACTGTCAGCTTATGAAAACTATTTAATTTTCAATTTGTATTCATTCATTTTTAACTGCTCAAAACTTGCAAGTTTTTAAGTTTGTTAATCACAATCCTCGGTGGCAAAAGAAAAAGGAAACCTTTTAGTTTATATTTAGCTTATATAAGGGTTCAAAGGCCCTAATTCAACACACAACTCCTCCACCAGCTGAGAAGGAAAGAAATCACTTATACTATAAATAAAACATATTTACCAAAGGGCCCAATATTTCTTCCAGTCTCAGTCAGCAGAAAAGACAGCCAGATCAGAAGGCGTACCGTACGGTGCCACCAATTGTAGAGGCATTCTGGTCCTTATATTAAATAATAGAGACAAGGAAACCGTCTTCTTCAGCCAGTCGGAGGGATTTATTAACAAGTTAATATTTAACAGTGTAGCCGACAGTCCATACCGAATCTTCTGTCCGGAATAGCAATGCAGATTCATTTATATCTTTATCTGACGTCATTACTTACGTAAGAAGTCTGATTTCCCGTTAGGGGATGAAATGAAAACAGTTCTCAGAACAGGGCCTGTTTCCCGTCAGTAATGGGAGCTTCGCACGAACATAAACAGTTCTTCCAGTCAGGACATTAGAGTTTGTAGTAACAAATAGTTTGGCATGCAGCTTGCGCAATTGAGATTAATGACTATGTTTTTCTACCAGATGTTCTATGACCTCTTGAACTTTTGTACGAGTGTTCTGGACTGACTGTAATGTTTACAAAGTCATACAAATACATATCAAAACCTACAACCTCAGGTCATGTGACCTATGTCGGTATGTCAGTTGACCTCATGCCGTGTGACCTGTGTCGGTCCGTCAGTTGACCTCATGTCGTGTGACCTGTGTTATTTTGTAAGTTGACCTCAGGTCATATGACCTGTGTCGGTCCGTCGGTTGACCTTAGGTCATGTGACCTGTGTCGGTCCATCAGTTGACCTCAGGTCATGTGACATGTGTCGGTCCATCAGTTGACCGCATGTCGTGTGACCTATGTCAGTCCATCAGTTGACCTCATGCCATGTGACCTGTGTCGGTCCGTCAGTTGACCTCATGCTATGTGACCTATGTCGGTCCGTCGGTTAACCTCATGTCGTGTGACCTATGTCGTTCCGTCAGTTGACTCATGCCATGTGACCTGTGTCGGTCTGTCAGTTGACCTCATGTCGTGTGCCATGTGTCGATCCGTCAGTTGACCTCATGTCGTGGGACCTATGTCGGTCCGTCAGTTGACCTCAGGTCATGTGACCTGTGTCATTTTGTCAGTTGACCTCAGGTCAGGTGACCTATGTTGGTCCGTCACTTGACCTCTGGTCATGTGACCTGTGTCGGTCCATCAGTTGACCTTAGGTCATGTGACCTTTGTCGGTCTGTCAGTTGACCTCAGGTCATGTGACCTGTGTCAGTCGACCTCATGTCGTGTGACCTGTGTCGGTCCGTCAGTTGACTTCATGTCATGTGACCTGTGTCGGTCCGTCACTTCATGTCATGTGACCTGTGTCGTTTTGTCAGTTGACATCAGGTCATGGGACCTGTGTTGGTATGTCAGTTGACCTCATGTCGTGTGACCTGTGTCGGTTCGTCAGTTGACTTCATGTCATGTGACCTATGTCGGTCCATCACTTCATGTCGTGTGACCTGTATTGTTTTGTCAGTTGACCTCAGTTCATGTGACCTGTGTTTGTACATCAGTTGACCTCATGTCGTGTGACCTGTGTCAGTATGTCAGTTGACCTCATGTCGTGTGACCTGTGTTGGTCCGTCAGTTGACCTCAGGTCATGTGACCTATGTCAGTATGTCAGTTGACCTCATGTCGTGTGACCTATGTCGGTCCGTCAGTTGACCTCAGGTCATGTGACCTGTGTCGGTCTGTCAGTTGACTTCATGTCATGTGACCTATGTCGGTCCGCCACTTCATGTTGTGTGACCTGTGTTGTTTTGTCAGTTGACCTCAGGTCATGTGACCTGTGTTTGTCCGTAACTTGACCTCAGGTCATGTGACCTGTGTTGGTCTGTCAGTTGACGGACAACAATAGTTCAAGCATGTTGTAGAACATGGCAATGGGCCACCTGCATGTGCCGGCACGTACCGTATATACACGTGCCAAGGACAAGGAGAGAGACAGTACTTGTAAGTAAAATAATTTATTTGACAGAACATCAGGGTTACAGGATAATCAGCACAGCAGAATAAGACAATTTTATGCATAAAATTGTTCTAGAGCAGACAAACTTTTCGTTCAGTGGATGTCCCAAAATGCTCAACTGTGAGATAACTTCAGGGTCTGTTATGTGTGAATTCAGGTCAGGGCCTCTCTTCTGACTAATGCCTCTTTTCCACCGCTTGGCTCGGCTCGGGTTGGATCGGCTCAGATCGGCTCAGTTCGGGTCGGGTCACATCTATGTTCTGTTTCCACAGCTTTTTTGTACCCCTTCTGTGGGCGGGGTCCAGAATCCTACTCGTCTTACCACATGGTGGCAGTAGTGTTCCCTCAAGCTATTTACTACAGTACTAGCCACCACTAGAAGAAGAACACAATAAAGGCTTTGACAGAATGTTGTGAAAGAGATGTCATGCTATAATGAGTACCTCATGAGCTGTAATCTTTAAACCCAATTCATAATCCTACCTTGTTGCCTTCTTTAAACCCATGTATTTTCCAATTTAGTATTTTTACAATAAAGATGTATTAAAGCATATTTTATTATTTAGTTATGCACAAGGTGCTTGATAAAGTTGCAAAACCATATTTGTCTGAGCTGCTTCAACCTTCCTGCCCTCCCCGTTCTCAGATCAGCTGAGCAGTTGCTGCTGACAGTCCTCAAAACTTTTTAAATCTTATTTAAAAACACACATTTATTCCTTGGCTTTTAACACGTGATCTTATCTTTTATGGCATGTTAACACACCTGCAGTAAGACTGGTATATGTATTTATTTTTGTATGCTTTTTATAGTTTTTAATTAACTTGTCTTTTATGTTATTGTACAGCACTTTGGTTGACCCTGTGGTTTTTAAAATGTGCTTTATAAATAAAGTTGATTTAAAACATCACACTGTGATCTTTGAAACTGCCAGAGTTTCCCTGGTAAAGTTGCTGCTGGGTGGTAGATGGTAGATGGATGGTCTGTGAATTCTTTAACTTTAAACTGTCCAAAGGACTTTGGCCACTTTTAATTTTTGACTTTTTTTGTATGACTTCATCCTAGAACCAAATAATTTATAACGTAATAACAGTTGAGCAGATTCTAATAATCTTTATCTTATGATTCTTTAAAGGTCAAATGCAAATGGAAAGTTCTCTTAACTTCCAGTATGGATTTAAACACAATACACACTTCACATTATTGTCAAATGTGTTAAAAAAATATATGTGAAATAACGTAATGTGTATTGTATTAGTTAGAAAATTAGAAAGAGTTAGTCATTTTGTACTGTTGGTTGAAGAATATTATTGTTTAACCTGATTGTTGGAAAAAGTTGGTTGAAGATTATTATTGTTTACATGGTTTGACTACTGTTGTTTAATCTGATTGTTGGAGATAAGGGGCAGATATAATAAGATTTATTCTTCTTTCTGCTACCTTTCATTTTTTTACATTTTGTACACTATCATTATGAGATTGTCTTGTATTGTTTCTTTTGTAAAAAAATGAACAAATTTAATAAACATAAACATAAACATTATAAAATAAGTTTAGGAAATTGAATGTTCGAGGACACCACTTAAGAAAATATAACGTTTAATAGGAAAAGTTTGAAGTGACAAACAGAAGTAACAAATTTCCATCTGGTGTCTCACGTCTTCCTCCAGAAGATGACACAGGTTGTTGAATTCTGGTGATTTTCTTCTGTTGACTGTAAAAGAAAAATGTGATTAATTTAGTCCAGAAACTGTTTTTTTTTTAAACAACACAGTGTGATCACAACATGTTCATATACTGACTTTATCCTGTTGGAGTTATTTGAAATCAAATTCAATGTTTTATAGACATAACTGTGTCAAGCAACCTCCATTATTTGTCTCCCTTGTACTTTGTATCACATATCATCAATTATATCAAAAACCACATAGCTGATATTTTTCAAAAAAATATAGTGTGATCACAACATGTTCATATACTAAATGTATCCTGTTGGAGTTATTTGAAATAAAATTCAATGTTTTATAGACATAACTGTGTCAAGCAACCTCCATTATTTGTCTCCCTTGTACTTTGTATCACATATCATCAATTATATCAAAAACCACATAGCTGATATTTTTCAAAAAAATATAGTGTGATCACAACATGTTCATATACTAAATGTATCCTGTTGGAGTTATTTGAAATAAAATTCAATGTTTTATAGACATAACTGTGTCAAGCAACCTCCATTATTTGTCTCCCTTGTACTTTGTATCACATATCATCAATTATATCAAAAACCACATGGCTGATATTTTTCAAAAAAATATAGTGTGATCACAACATGTTCATATACTAAATGTATCCTGTTGGAGTTATTTGAAATAAAATTCGAATTTTTATAATTTATTTTCGTTGTGCAAGCACAGGTTTGGAAGAAGTCAAAGCGAAACTACTTTAAATGCAGCAGATTTGACCACTACGTGACAATATTAAAGCGTGGTTGAGCTCAGGAACCCTCGTACTATAAAGTCAGCTATGAAATATATTTTATATCTGTTCATTGAGCTACATTTTAAAGACATAAAGCCGCCCGCGCGCGCCGATGAAACGTTTCTACAGTTTATTTGTTGTTGCTTTGTTTTGTTTTGTTTTTTGAATGTCCAGAGGACCAGACTTAGCTTTTTTATACTTCAGAAGGGCAGTTTCAGTGCTGTGGAGAGGTTTAAAGTCAGCTTGGAATAGCTCTAAGATGACGTGATCCTCCAGGAAGCACTTCAACTGGGACTCATTTATTTTTTCCAGTAGTTTAGCGACAAATGGGAGTCTTGAGACAGGTCGGAAATTGGACACAATTGAGGGGTCAAGGTAGTGCTGGACAATAATTCGATATCAATATATCTCGTGATATACGTTTATTCAATAACGATTATATGAATTTTAAGCATATTTTTGATATTTCCATAGGATTTTACAGCGTTTCTGTCGCTTTTCTTTTTCTATTCGGGTTGAAGCGGCTGCTTCAGTTTCAACCCGGAAAGAAAAAGCTGCGACACAAAAATGTAAGTGTGTGGTGACGTATATGTTATGCAACGCTCGAGTCCAGCAGGTGTTAGCAGTAGCAGGCTAAGCTAATCTCCAACGCACTTTAAGTTTTCTCTTCAAAACGAGTGCCCATGACTGTCGGAATGTGACTGAACAAAGTTTCACAAGCGAAGAGAAAGAGATGACTTCACTGATAAGAGAGGAAAGACTAATTTGTTGGTGTGGAAGTTGTTCGGCTTTCTCTGTTAAACTGCAGGTTTCTTCTGCAGCGAGGTCCTACTCGGTCTCTTTATGCTGCAAAATGTGATGAGAGTCATTCAAACTAGCGGTGGGAACATCTAACTTGTTTAATCTAAAGAGTTTCCACTCGATAGAATATGATGAGAGTCAGAAGATGAAGCACAATAAAGTTTGAGCCAACGTGTCCCTGAAACTATGAAGTACTGAAACAAACAGCCCCAGCGTTGCATAGTTTTTTTAATTCGTTCATTCAATATAAAATAAATTCATTAGAAAAAAAACACTGAATGAAAAGGTGCAGAAAGAAGAAAATAGTCTTATCATATCTGCCCTTTATTTAAAAAAATACAAAATAACTACAAACAACAACAACCTTCACTTGAACTATCTCCAAACTGAAAACAAAACAACTTCAGGCAACCTTCACCTGCACTATACCTTCCCAACAACTTTAATTTAATCATCGTTTAAAACATATAAATCGTTTTAGAAATGTTTATGGTGATATCAAGTCAACTCCAAAATCCTGTTCCCTGAATTACAACACAGCTCCTTCAGACTAGTTCTAAATGAAGGTTTTACAAACATTCACATTCCCTTCAGGTTATAATGACTCTCTTTTTAAACAAATTTTAATTGAATATTTGGGGGTAATATTTTTATGAGTTTTATACATGACTTGTAAAATACTATGTTCAACCAAATCATAACATTTTAATAATTTCAATTGCTGAAATAATATATTTGTTGGGTGACCATAGCACTTCCTACTAATTTCATTTTCATTTATTTATTTATTTAAGTTAGGACAATGCATATTAATCAACATAACAGCAGTTAGCATCAATGTAAATATGCCGGAGTTAGCACAATAGCTAATTTTCATCTGTTGTCCTAAGGCAGGTAAGAATAAGAAACGTCCCATAAAACAAAAGAGCGGAGAAAAATACAAACATCACCTATATAGCACATAACACAACATAAAATTACAATAAAAATATGATGCCATAAGAAAATAGACAAAGTAATCTACACATGAGTGCACTTCTGATTAGTTTTCAGCCAAAGTTTCAGAGATTTTTTAAAGCTGGAGTAGGTGCCACAGTTCCTGATGGAAACTGGCAGTGTGTTCCATGACTGTGTGCCTCTGATGGACACCACCATTTGGCCAAATTTAGTCCTGCGCCGCTGCACATCACAATCTCCTCTGGTCAGTGCTCTTGTGTTTACTGTACTTGTTTTTTTACTTATAAAATATATTAAAGGAGGAGGAGCAAGTCCATTTAAAACTTTAAAAATCAGGCAAACGTCCATAAAAATCTGATAGCTATTAAAATCCAAAATTTTGTACTTATTTATGATGTTGCAGTAATGATACTGTATTGGCTTTTTGTCAAAAATTTTCAGTGTTTTCTTAAAAAGAGACTTTAGGGGCTTCATGACGATCTCTGAAGTGTGAGACCATGTAGTATAACAATAGGCTATATGGCTGAAGATCATGGCATGCATGTAAGCCTTTGCTGATTCTGTTGTCAGAGAAGGTCTTATATGTTTGAAGTTTGCCAGATTAAGTTTAATTATATGTGAAATTCTCTTTACATGTTGCTTGAAATTTAGATTGGAATCAAAAATGACTCTGAGGTATTTAAATTGTTCAACCACATCTAATGTCTCGCCATTGACCAAAACAGATGGATGCCCATCATCTGGTGGCAGCCGAGAGAAAAACATACAGACTGTTTTTTTAGTGTTGAGATGTAGACAAGAGTCCTGGAGCCAGTGATATACCGGCATCATGGCACTAGAAAGCACAGCAGCAGCGTCATTTTTTGTTTTTCCATGAACATACAATACAGTATCATCTGCATAATAATTCTTACAGCTCTTTCTTGTAAAATAAAAATAGGGTTTGTAATAGTTTTGCATGCTTTTCCCAAAACTTCAATACAATAGATTAAATATGGAACAATCATTACATTATTCAAAACTTTGTCATTCAAAAACTATTTTACTTTATACAGTAATGTAATTGATAGTTATTTTTATTATTAAGTAATTTACATGAGATTTCCATGTCAGCTTCTCATCCATAAGAACACCCAAAAGTTTTATTTAATTAACTATGAATTTCAAGGCTGTAAATTTTAAAGTTGCTGTTTAAAGTTAAAACTATTAATATTGACACAGTTGAGAATTTTAAGGCAAGAAAGTTCATGCTCAATCATCCAGGTACCAAATCAAATAATTCTCGGTCAGGTCATCTGGACAGTTTCTTTTTTATAGAAACTGGATGGAGGATGGAGGGTGAAATGTTTCTATAAAAAAAGAAACTGTCCAGATGACCTGACCGAGAATTATTGGATTTGGTACCTGGATGATTGAACATGAACTTTCTTGCCTTGAACCACTTTGGCTGTGGCTGCCTGCCTGGGAGGAGTAGACGAGGGACAGGACGGTCCCCAGAAACCCTCTTGGCTCCAGCAAACTGGTTGGTCCACTTAAGGTGTTTACTGCTTAGTGGGGAAACAGTTTGTTGAACTCCTCTGACTGATGAGGCCCTCCAGATGGAGGGTGAAATGTTTCTATAAAAAAAGAAACTGTCCAGATGACCCAACTGAGAATTACTGGGGTTGAGAATTTTATGTTTATTTGATGGGGATTTCCATTGTTTTTGGAGGCTAAATAAAAATAAAAGGTGAACATTAAATTATTTGTATAGTTTATAGTTTTTTTAGGCTTTTATATTGTTTATAATGATATTGAATTATATCGCTATCAACCGAAATTAAGAAATATATTGTGATAAAAATTTTGACCATATCGTCCAGCCCTAGGTCAAGGTTAGGCTTTTTCAGCAGAGATTGAACAGCAGCATGTTTAAAGGGTTTTGGCACCCCACCTGAAGATAAACTGCTATTCACAATAGCGAGAACAGAAGAGCCCAGAAGGAAAAATCTCCTTTAGTAGTCGAGGGAGGGACCACATCAAAGGGGGAACCAGATGGTTTGATGTTGCACATTACCTGCTGTAGAGAAGACAGAGAGATGGGTTCAAAATGGTCAAATACAGCAACACACTGGGATGGGATGGACAGATCATGAGCTGGAGGGGAAATGAGAGCCCGGGTGTTCGCAATTTTTTTCTAAAAAGAAATATAGAAAGTTCTCGCACAGCTCAGTTGAGGCTTCCAGAGGTGAAGGATCAGTGAGATGGAGAACTGAGTTTAGGGTAGAGAAGAGGACACGCGGGTTTTGAGTGTTGGTTATAATTGTATCAGAAAAGTATTTAGATTTAGTAGCTTTTTACTGCTTTTTGATAATGACGCCAACTCTCTTTTAGTATTTGAAGAGACCTACAGCTTGTCTCTCTTCCACTTGCACTCCTCAATCCTGCACTGTTGTCTAATGGCCTTGGTGACATAATTCAGCCAATGTTCTGATCTGAGTTTCGTTTTTCTGTTTTTTTTACGGGAGCAACATGATCCAGAACCTTTAAGCAGACAGATTTAAACTGGGGTGTCAGTTCCTCAGAGGTGGTGATAAACACTGGGTGCCGAATTATCATTTCAGAGTTATACACATCAGTGAAATGCACGACACTGAAGTGGTTAATGGCCCGGCTACAACATACAGGAGCACACGGCTTAGGAGTTAGATGGGGGGAAGTGAACGCAAACAGGACTGGCATGTGGTCTGAAAACACTTCATCACCGATTTCAAAACTGCTAACTGTCACATCACATGTTAAAACAAGGTCCAATGTGTGCCTGCACTCCTGGGTGGGACCATTTACCTGCTGAGTTAGATTAAATGAGCCCAAAAAACCTAAAAAGTCTTTATCAAGGGCTTTTCCTGGCAACAAACATGAATATTAAAGTCCCCAGTAATAAAAAAAAATCATAATTCAGTGTGATTTCAGCCAAGAAGTCAGATAATTCATTTATGAAATCATTGGATCTTAGGGGCGGTAGACAAGTACACACAGAGTCGAAGGTGAATGGTTGAATTCAAAGACGCTCAGCTCAAAGCTGGAGCAGGAAACAGGGATGGGCAGTTGTTTAAAGTCAAAGCTAGATTTGAATATTGTTACTGCACTGGCCTGATGGCCATGGGGCTTTAAAATACAGATAGTCCGGGGGTAATAATTCCGTCAAGGCGCTGGACTCACCCGGAGACATCCAAGATTCCGTGATGCAGAGAAAGTCCAAATCATGCTCTTCAAGGTAGTCCCTGAGGATAAAAGTTTTGTTGGTAACAGATCTTGCGTTGACTACACACATCCAGATACAGTCCAAAGTGGACCCTGTAGTGGTGGAGGGAGCGCGCGCCAGTGGCCGCAGATTTTGGACATCAGAACCTCCAAGTAGGGTTGTGCGCTGCGCCAGTAAACTCCTGTTGGTCAGGGTGTGCGGGTAGCTGGCCAACAGCAGGGTCACAGTTGCAACATGGGTCCGGGAGGCAAGGATCAGATCTAGATCCAGAACGAGCCCCAGCATCCTTGGCAGAATAATCCACACAGTACCTCATTTTCACCAACACTCCAGCGCGATTTCCCCTAAGTCTGTGGCGTCTCCTCCGGGGAGATGGGCCAGGGTCAGGAAACAAGAAGGCAGGTATCCCGGACAGGACTGAAGGGAGAGAGTCCCGACTGCTGTGGAGAATATCTGCAGGTAATTCTGCAAAACTACAGAGCTCCAAAAGTGCCTGACTATCATATTGCAGAAATGTGTCAACACACTGCATAACACACTGTACAACTAATAAAAACAAAACCAAAGCAGAGAGCATTGTACGGCAAGCCCTACACACCGGCGCCATCTTGGAAAACCCAATTAGAGCAGCTTTCTGATGTTCAGTGTGCCTGGGTGTGAGCAGCACAA
>JBBPBX010015591.1:36141-49249 GCA_038048925.1 Garcialebias charrua | reverse complement strand
TCAGGATGAGAGACTGTGATGAAGTGAAGATTCAACATGTCTGCTGCTTCTTTAGATAGAGAACTTTACTAACTGGTCATCTTGATGGCTTTTTTTTTTCTTTCAACAATCTGAGTTCCACAAGAGTTCCACATAGTGGACAAACCAGTTTGATGGTGATAAGATGGTTACTGGAGCCCGCCCTCTCCTCCGTCGACTCCTCTCAGGCAGCCATAGCCAAAATGGTTCAAAACATCAAAGTTCATGCTCAATAATCCAGGTAGAAATTTCAACAAAGTTCAGTCAGGTCCTTGTGGGACTGAGTTTGTTGTGGCTCCTCGGATTGATGAAGTCCTTTGGATGAAAGATGAAACGACTCAACAAAAAAATAAACCGTCCAGAGGACCTGACTGAACTTTGTTGGATTTAGCTAAATAAAGCCAAGTGTTTCAGTAAAACATTAAGACGCAAAAAAAAAAAATCTGTCTGTAACTAATTCATCCATTAAAACAATCATTCCAGAGCATTTCGAAAACAAAAGTTCCTCACTGGTGGGTTTCATTAGAGCAAAAATCTGTTTTGGGTAAAACAAGTGTCTGACATATACAGTAAACTTAAAAGACACAATATATTTTATCATTAGTATATAACCTGCATTGTAAAACTATTTTATTGTATTTTTTCATTCAACTTTTATTTAAACAGATAAGTCACATTGAGCCTCGAAGACTCACTTACAAGTGAGACCTGTTTGGACAGACAATAAAAGTGGTGAAAAATGACACATAGGGTTTGGAGACAAAAAAATCCTAACATATTATTGACCTCTACTTGAAGGTCAAATATGTGGTAATGAAAAAAATCTCGCACACAAGCACATAATGACGCCGACATTACGCAGAGGGCAAGTGGAGGGGACTCAAAGGCGGTGAGCATGCTAGCCCATAAAGGCACTGCAGAGTTCAGGTAAAATCATTCAGTTCATATACAGTAGTTCCCTCTGGAGATCTGTGCACACTCATGGGGGGAAGCTGCCGAGGACAGCCAGAGAAGAATCCAGAGTCCTGAAATGATGACAGAATGTTTATTCAGCTGGGCTCCTCAGAAAAGTTTGTGGAATTCCTCAGTAGCAGGTTTGGGAGAGTGAGAGCGTCTGGTTTACAAAACTTCTGCAGGCGTGTTGAGATAAAACAGCCTGTCAAGACCAGTCAGTGAGCCAAATGTCAGATAAACACAATTGTTTTGGGAACAGGCAGAACTTTAATGACATCTACCTTCAGTCTGTGTCGGTCCACTCACTTCAGAAATGTCCAAATTAAAATGACTATACCAATGGAACGTGCCTGAGAAAATCCCAGAGATCTAATCCATTCAGCCAAAAGTCTGGGTTTTCAAGACATGAACTTACGCCAAAAATACACTACACGCGGCTCCGCTCCGCCCCGCTCCGCAGGTCGCAGCTGAGCGAGTCCAATTTCCATTACCTGCGCTCAGCTCAGGTCCGAATAGATGCGCTGCTCCGAGACACGTGCGAGATCGCGCGATAAATCAAGTGAAGTCAGAACAAAACAATTCATTCGGTGGAAGAAGGAGAACAACTGTAGAGAGACTGCTGCCTTGATCTTCTCTCGTAAATAAGCTACATGGTTTGAGCAACAGGAAGTGATGTTTACATTTCAGAATAAAATACGTTTTTATTTATTTATTTCTTGTATTGCGTTTGTAGGCGTAGTCATAGTCATAAATATAATAGTTTAGTCATAGAATAGTCATAAATGATAGTTTGACAGCATTTTTGTACAAATAAATCCGTATAGAGCTAGGATTAGTCCGCCCGTGGTGATTTTATTTTGTAAATACGGAAGTTGTGCTCGTTCCTTTTCCTGTTGGTGCGACGTAATCTTCAAAAGTTGACTCCGGCACAGCTCCGTCATCCGGCAGAAATAGAAAAATTTCTAATTTTGACGGACTGCCGTCCGCTCTCCGCAGCTCGCCGCCGCCGTGCGGAGCCAGTGTACTTTATCTCATTGATTATAATGGGTGCGTATTTGCTGCGGAGGTCGGACCGGAGCGGGGCGGAGCTGCAACGCGTGTGGTGTATTTTTGGCGTAAGCCATCATGTAAGGCAGGCAGCCTGACCAGGTCCAGATTTGCTGCCGACGCCTTCCTTTTATGTTGATAGACCAGGAACCAACCAAATCCAAAAAGTAGGAACCAGTTATCATAAATCCAATTAAATATGCGTCCTTAAGATCCACAGATGACAGCAGAGATAGACACATCATCAAGTCTTCCAAGTTGATGAGATATCCAGCTGTGTGCATGCCAACAGGGCAAATCGTCTCACCTACAGCCTGTCTTCTTTTTGAAGAAATCTTATCAGTTGTGTTGAGGGACCAACTGACCAAATAGAAGTCCATAAATATGATTCAGAAGATTTTGTAGAAGAGAGACTCTCAGACATTTGTGTGATTTTTGATTAACAGATGATGAGGAGGAGGAGGAGGAGGAGGAGGAGGAGGATGATGACGATGATGATGATGATGATGATGATGATGATGATGATGATGATGATGATGATGATGATGATGAATCCCGGTTCCCCACACCATGTGTCGTTGTGTCCTTGGGCAAGACACTTAACCCCGAGTTGCTCCCGGTAGGACTGGAAAGCACCTTGCATGGTAGTCTGCCGCTACCGGTGTATGAATGTGTGTAGCATTCAATGTGTGTAGCACTTTGAGATTTTCACTAATGAAAAGTGCGTTATAAATTGAATTCCATCCATCCATCCATTTTCTTCCGCTTATCCGGGGTCGGGTCGCGGGGGTAGCAGCCTAAGTAGGGAGGCCCAGACTTCCCTCTCCCCAGCCACTTGGAGCAGCTCCTCTGGGGGAATCCCAAGGCGTTCCCAGGCCAGCCGAGAAACATAGTCCCTCCAGCGTGTCCTGGGTCTTCCTCTGGGTCTCCTCCCGGTGGGACATGCCCGGAACACCTCACCAGGGAGGCGTCCAGGAGGCATCCTAACCAGATGCCCGAGCCACCTCAACTGGCTCCTCTCGATGTGGAGAAGCAGCGGCTCTACTCCGAGTCCCTCCCGGATGACTGAGCTTCTCACCCTATCTCTAAGGGAGAGTCCAGACACCCTGCGGAGAAAACTCATTTCAGCCGCTTGTATCCGAGATCTCGTTCTTTCGGTCACAACCCAAAGCTCATGACCATAGATGAGGGTGGGAACGTAGATCGATCGGTAAATTGAGAGCTTTGCCTTTCGACTCAGCTCTCTCTTCACCACGACAGACCGGTACAGCGCCCGCTTCACTGCGGATGCTGCACCTATCCGCCTATCGATCTCACGCTCCAGTTTTCCCTCATTCGTGAACAAGACCCCGAGATACTTAAACTCCTCCACTTGGGGCAGGACCTCATCCCCGACCCGGAGAGGGCATGCTACCCTTTTCCGGCTCAAGACCATGGCCTCGGATTTGGAGGAACTGATCCTCATCCCGGCCGCATCACACTCGGCTGCAAACCGCTCCAGCGAAAGCTGTAGATCACGATCTGATGAAGCCAATAGGACCACATCATCTGCAAAAAACAGAGAAGCGATTCTAAGGCCACCAAAACGGATCCTCTCAACACCTTGGCTGCGCCTAGAAATTCTGTCCATAAAAGTTATGAACAGAATCGGTGACAAAGGGCAACCTTGGCGGAGTCCAACTCTCACTGGAAACGAGCCTGACTTACTGCCGGCAATGCGGACCAAGCTCTGACACCGGTCGTACGGGGACCTAAAGGGCGAGATACACTCGAGCGTCCTCACGGTACGCCTATACGCAGCGTACGTACGCCAAGGCAAAAGCGTAGCCCCGCGTAGCCCCGCGTAGCCCCTCAGGGCATGTACGCGCAAAAGTATTTTTTTACTACGCATACGCGATCCGCGTGCGCGATACGCGGTGTCTGACCATAAACTTCCCGGCGCCGGACTGTTTTGTATGTTACACAAATGAAATAAATTCCCCTTCTTTATCGCTGATCGGGCCTTTTCTTTTGTTTTTTTGCCTAAAGTCAAGTAACCGCTTCTTCCTCCGTTCACTCGATGATTGAAATGAATGAATTCAGGTCCTACCTGGGTGCGCGATGTTTTAATATTCCCTGGTGGGCTGTGTGCTGCAGGAAAAGCGCTCCCTGTTATTATTTTTATTTCTGAGAGAACTTTTTATAACATATATAGTAGAAACACCGCATCAGAACACCGCAGAAGTCCAGCGAGCTGCTCATGTTAAAGGTTTCACTTTCAACTAGGTTTCACATTCAGCTGACTGAGCGCTGTCAATCAATTCAGTAGGCGTGTCAGCAAGTGACCAATCAGCGAGCTCAGTTGAGTCCACTCCGTGCTCAGCTGCTCATATTACAACAAGGAGAACGTGAGCTGAAGTATAGCAGCAAAAACATACGCACAAAATATGCGCGTATACGCGCGTATACGGAGTCTGCTTCAGTGTATCTCGGCCTTAACAGCCCATATCAATGGGCCTGGTACCCCATACTCCCAGAGTACCCCCCACAGAACCCCCCGAGTGACGCGGTCGAATGCCTTTTCCAAGTCCACAAAGCACATGTAAACTGGTTGGGCAAACTCCCACGCGCCCTCCAGGACCCTGTTGAGGGTGTAGAGCTGGTCCAGTGTTCCACGACCAGCACGAAAACCACACTGCTCCTCCTGAATCCGAGGTTCGACTATCCGACGGACCCTCCTCTCCAGAACCCCTGAATAGACCTTACCAGGGAGGCTTAAGAGTGTGATCCCCTATAGTTGGAACACACCCTACGGTCCCCCTTTTTGAATAGGGGAACCACCACCCCAGTCTGCCAATCCAAGGGAACTGCCCCCGATGTCCACGCGATATTGCAGAGTCGCGTAAGCCAACACAACCCCACAACATCCAGAGCCCTAAGGAACTCAGGGCGAATCTCATCCACCCCTGGAGCCCTGCCACCGCGGAGCTTTTTAACCACCTCGGTGACCTCAGCTCCAGAGATTGGAGAGCCCGACCCAAAGTCCCCAGGCTCCGCTTCCTCAGTGGAAGACGTGCCAGTAGGATTGAGGAGGTCTTCGAAGTACTCCGCCCACCGACTCACAACATCCCGAGTTGAGGTCAACAGCACGCCATCCCCACCATAAATGGTGTTGGTCGCGTACCGCTTTCCCCCCCTGAGACGTCGGATGGTGGACCAGAATCGCCTCGAAGCCGTACGGAAGTCATTCTCCATGGCCTCTCCGAACTCCTCCCACGCCCGAGTTTTTGCCTCAGCAACCACCCGAGCCGCATGCCGCTTGGACTGTCGGTACCTATCTGCTGCTTCCGGGGTCCCACAGGCCAAAAAGGCCCAATAGGACTCCTTCTTCAGCTTGACAGCATCCCTCACCGCCGGTGTCCACCACCGGGTTCGAGGGTTGCCACCACGACAGGCACCAACAACCTTGCAGCCACAACTCTGATAAGCTGCCTCGACAATAGAGGCGCGGAACATGGCCCACTCGGACTCAATGTCCCCCGCCTCCCTCGGAACGTGTTCAAAGCTCTCCCGGAGGTGGGAGTTAAAGCTCCGTCTTACGGGAGACTCTGCCAGACGTTCCCAGCAGACCCTCACAATACGTTTGGGTCTGCCAGGTCTGACCGGCATCCTCCCCCACCATCGGAGCCAACTCACCACCAGGTAGTGGTCAGTTGACAGCTCCGCCCCTCTCTTCACCCGAGTGTCCAGGACATGCGGCCGCAGATCAGATGAGACGACAACAAAGTCGATCATCAAACTGCGACCTAGGGTGTCCTGGTGCCAAGAGCACATATGTGCAAAATAAAAATAATAAATTGAATTCATTATTATTATTATTATTATTATTATGGTGATGATGAGGAGGAGGAGAAGGAGGAGGAGGAGGACCAGGAGGATAAATATGGATGCTAACAGCACGTTTGTATGAAGAGGCTGCAAGTTTGTAGCCGAATAAAAGTTTCTTCTGCCATGTTTGAGTCGTCCCTCGTTTACATTTGATCTGGCCTCTTCCTGCAATAACTGATGTGTGGAAAGACCAACGACCTGAACTGACAGCACACAAACAGACTCAAGTACTGACCCAGTCACTAGTACTAACCCTATTAGTAATACTGACCATGTCACTAGTACTGACCCCATTACTAATACTGACCCAGTAACTAGTACTGACCCCATAACTAGTACTGGCCCCGTCACTAGTACTGACCCCATAACTAGTACTGGCCCCGTCACTAGTACTGACCCCATCACTAGTACTGAACCCATCATTAGTACTGACCCCGTCACTAGTACTGAGTGACCCCATCACTAGTACTGACCCCATTACTAATACTGACCCAGTAACTAGTACTGACCCTATTAGTAATACTGACCCTGTCACTAGTACTGACCCCATTACTAATACTGACCCAGTAACTAGTACTGACCCCATAACTAGTACTGGCCCCGTCACTAATACTGACCCCATAACTAGTACTGACCCCATAACTAGTACTGGCCCCATCACTAGTACTGACCCCATCACTAGTACTGACCCCATCACTAGTACTGACCCCATCACTAGTACTGACCCCATCACTAGTACTGACCCCATCACTAGTACTGACCCCATCACTAGTACTGACCCCATCACTAGTACTGACCCCATCACTAGTACTGACCCCATCACTAGTACTGACCCCATCACTAGTACTGACCCCATCACTAGTACTGACCCATCACTAGTACTGACCCCATCACTAGTACTGACCCCATCACTAGTACTGACCCCATCACTAGTACTGACCCCATCACTAGTACTGACCCCATCACTAGTACTGACCCATCACTAGTACTGACCCCATCACTAGTACTGACCCCATCACTAGTACTGACCCCATCACTAGTACTGACCCCATCACTAGTACTGAACCCATCACTAGTACTGACCCCATCACTAGTACTGACCCCATCACTAGTACTGAACCCATCACTAGTACTGACCCCATCACTAGTACTGACCCCATCACTAGTACTGACCCCATCACTAGTACTGACCCCATCACTAGTACTGACCCCATCACTAGTACTGAACCCATCACTAGTACTGGCCCCGTCACTAGTACTGACCCCATCACTAGTACTGACCCCATAACTAGTACTGACCCCATAACTAGTACTGAACCCATAACTAGTACTTATCTGATCCAACTCCAGTTTCGTCTTCTTTCAGCTGCTCTCTTCTTCAGGGGTCTCCACAGTAAACTACCTCCCACCAAGACTTGTCATTGTTTTTACACCAGATGTCCTTCCTGACACAACCACAGACCACTGAGCTACCACAGCCCTCTGTGTGGAGCAGAGAGATGTTTTATAGGACACCCAGGTGGGCAGATGGGGGGGGGGGTTAAGGGCCTTGCTCAAGGGCTTAGAGTGGGGCAAACGAGGGTGGAGGCAGATGTAGGCGCTTCACCTTTCCCACCCATATTTTAATGTTATTGCTGGTCCAGGGAGTCAAACCAGCGACCTTCTGATCACAGGCCCACCTTCTCTAACCTCTGCACCACCACTCCTCAACTGATCAAAGTCAAAGTCAACTTTATTGTCAGAACTGCAATATGTACAGGACATACACAGGATTGAAATTGTGTTTCTCTCAGTCCCTCGGTGCAACAGTAACCATTTAAACACTAAAACACTGAAACATTTAATAAACATAAGCATAAAATAGTAAAAGTGTAACACTGTCCTGAGTTTTTGCATAGTAGTATAAAAGTATGAAAATTTACACCAACACTAAAACACTAAACATTTAATGAACATAAGCATAAAATGAAATAATAAAAGTGTAATACTGTCCTGAGTTTTTGCATAGTAGTATAAAAAAGTATAAAAAGTATATCTATAAAATAAACTGAAGGTTCTAGCATTGACATTTGCAAAGAGTGGCACAGCAGCATATGAGTTAATGTACACAGTATATGTATGAGGTAGTTGATGTTGGTATAGAGGCAAAGTGGCATATGAAGTAAGGCACATTGGTCATCCTTGATCTGATCCAACACAGGGATTTTGTAATCCGGGACATTTTCAGTCATGGAGAACACGACAAATCCTAAAATAAAAAACGGGATGAAGTTGTTTTTCTTCTGCAGGGGTCCTCACAACAAGCCCACAGACATCTACAACTGATTTATGCAAAAAGATTACTGGTATGTGTATGCACTTAATTTGTGCTGGATCCTGCCGGAGCAGGATCCGAGAACCCTTTCATTTTGAAAGGTGCGTTCTTGTAACTGCTTGGATCCGGCAACTCTCAGGATTAAAAATAATAAAGTTATGAAGAAATGTGACTGGCTTGAACGACTAAAACCTATACTGGATATGTAAACTGAAAATAATCACATAAAAACTCATTTTTAATATAACGAGCTTCCTAATATCACATCAGGGCGGTCGCTTTGCATTTCTTCTTCTACTCTAGAAAAAAATCTCTGCCCCTAAAAGTTCAAAGTCACGGGCAATTTTATCTTAAAAAAACACAAAAATATAATCAAATGTTTTGTACTATGCATACTTTTCTGTATTTTTGTGGACAATGTAATGTGTGAATCCTGCAGGAGTTCTCTGAACTGCAGAGACGATGAGCTCGTCTCATAAAGCTGTTTGTCTGCAGAGTGTCTGGACTGACCATTGAGAGCAACTCTTTTCTAAGCCATGCTGTGACAGAGCACTAAATATTAGGCAGCTGTTTGCACTTGTTGTCCGGAGCAGGGAGGTGGATGAGCAGCTGAACATTTACTAAACAAGTCAGGTAAGAAATGATCCTGCACTTAATACACTGAAATCACACATAAAGCGTTTAAAAGTAAATTATAAATATGAACTGGCTTGGTGATTTTAGACTCTTCTTTTGGGGGGGGGGCTCAAACACCCCTAAATTTTAACTCAGCACCCCTGAAAAATGAAGAAACCATTTTTTGGATTAGGAAACAATTCTCAATGGAATAAATGACGACAGACTTAAAGGTGCACTCTGCAGTTTTTGTAGAGCGCAGCACTTAGAAAAATTTTCAACAGGGAAAGAATTCTGGTCCCTCCCCACTCAGAGCCATATATGGCTCTGCTCCAAGGGCTCTGCCTCCTTAGCTCCGCCTCCACTACATGTCCTGTGGCAGCCGCTGCGAAGTTCTGTGTTTATATGTTAATAAAACGTTCTAAAATATAAAATAAAAACATGGAGCACTGGTCCAGCACACCAGGAAATCTGCAGAGCCTCTTGCAGTCACGTTGAACCAGAGTTTAATTCGCTCGTGACAAATTCATTCATTTCCTCATTGTTTCAGTCATGGAGTCAGCGGAGGAGGAAGCGATCACTTGACTTTTGGCAAAAAAACAAAAGAAAAGTCCAGATCAGGGATGAAGAAGGGGAATTTAATACATTTGTGTCACATACAAAACAGTTTTGCATCGCTTTGCAATTATTTCAACGAGAACCTGCGCGGCCGCTGGGGCTGGGACAGGCGGGGGCGTGGGTTAGGAGCGTGAGAAGTGAGAAGCTCTGTTTTTATTGGCTGGTTAAAAACTCTGTTTTTATTGGCTGGTTAACGGCGGGTCACTGTGGGAATTTAGAAATGCTTTTAGTAACACCTGGAGAAGCAAGGGGACTATAGTTTTTTTCAGAGATTACTTTGTCTAACATCAGTCTGTCAGGAGATAATGACAGAGTGAAGAAATATGTTAAAAATATATTTTTAGAAAACTTACAGACTGCACTACAGAAACTGCAGACTGCACATTTAAACGGGTCAGGATTATTATTATTATTATTTTTGCACAAGTTGCACCACCTGTCAATCAGTCCAGCAGGTCTACAACTGACCAATCGGTGACCTCAATTTGTCCTGAAGGTAACGCCCCTTACCTGCAGAGCTGCAGCTTTGCAGTCAGAAATTTCAATAATAACAGATTTTACATGTTTTGTTTCATGTTAATCTGCTGTAATAAACCTTTGTAAAATACACCAGAGTGCGGGATTTGGCATCTACTTTATTCAGAATTCTCTGGGGGAGGACCCCCAGGCCGTGACGTCTCATCACTCCTCTTATTATTTGATTCAAAGGCTAAACAGACATTTCTGAATCTTGCCACCTTCTGTCACACCTTCCATCATCCTGCAGCTGCTGGAGCGTGACACATGCCATAAATAAATGTGAGATTCTCACATTTCTCTTCCTACAGTCTGGCTTCACTTCATTGTTTCTAATTACGGCCCGCCACCAGAGATGAACAGGAAGTGTTTTTGCTGTCCGTTTGTCTGTAGCGTTAGCAAAACATCTCACCTGAAATCTCTAAGAGCAATCCAATCATTCTCAGTCGGGTCATCTGGACAGTTTCTTTTTTTATAGAAACGTTTCACCCTCTATCTGGAGGGCTTCATCAGTCAGAGGACTTCCAGCAAACTGTTTCCCCCACCAAGAAGTAAACACTTAAGTAGACCAACCAGTTTGCTAGAGCCAGGATGGTTTCTGGGGGCCGTCCTGTCTCTCGTCGACTCCTCCCAGGCAGCTGTGTGAAGTTGACACCCCACCCACGTCAAAAATTAAAGCAAACAGTCTGAATGGTTAGTGCTCCGTTAGTGCTGGTTTGTGCCGTTAACATTTTCGTTTGTGCTGCTTTGGTTTCGGAGATATTAAATATTATTTTTTAGGTCATCTGTTCCCCCTGTGTTGGGAGCGCGCACTGCAACCCGAGAGGCAGATCCACCCACTCCGGTGCGTTTTGGAGGTGTATGGGGGGATGGTGACGTCATCGGTCAAATATTTAATTATTAATATCTCATAAACTAAAGCAGCACAAACGCTAGTTTCAACGGCCCAAACCAGCACTAACGGAGCACTAACAAACTAGACCACTCCGGTGCATTTCGGAGGTATATGGGGTGATGGTGACCTTTAGATGACCTAAAAAATAATATTTAATATCTCCGAAACCAAAGCAGCACAAACGAAAAATTTAACGGCACAAACCAGCACTAACGGAGCACTAACCATTCAGACTAATTGCTTTAATTTTTGACGTGGGTGGGGTGTCAACTTCACACAGCTCTCCCAGGCAGGCAGCCACAGCCAAAGTGGTTCAAGACAAGAAAGTTCATGCTCAATAATCCAGGTACCCAATCCAATAAGTCTCAGTCGGGTCATCTGGACAGTTTCTTTTTTCTTTCTTGTCTTGAACCACTTTAGCTGTGGCTGCCTGTCTGGGAGGAGTCGGCGAGAGACAGGACGGCCCCCAGAAACCATCCTGGCTCCAGCAAACTGGTTGGTCTACTTAAGGTGTTTACTTCTTGGTGGGGGAAACAGTTTGCTGGACGTCCTCTGACTGATGAAGCCCTCCAGATGGAGGGTGAAACGTTTCTATAAAAAAGAAACTGTCCAGATGACCTGTCTGAGAATTATTGGATTTGGTACCTGGATTATTGAGCATGAACTTTCTTCTCTAAGAGCAATCGTTGTACGTACAGTACATCTCTAACTGATGAACTTCTGGAGAAAAGATGGCCACCACAGCGAGTCAAGTTCAACCAACACAAAACCAGCGGCTCAGTCAGTTTGACAGAAACTGAGAGAACGACCGAACTGGTAGTAACTGGAAGTCATCCCCAACACACGCTCTGAAACCATTTCACAAAATCACACGACATGTCACACAACATAATCAAAATTTAACAAAGGCTACTACAACCTGATCCAAGGTAAACACGCAGCAAAGAAGGATGGAGGGCGAAATGCTGAAATATTATTTCAGCTTGACCAAAGCTAATGAGTTAGTGTAGTAGACAATTCTTAACAAGAAATAAATATTAACTTTAAAGTTGTAATATCTTTCCTGGGTTGTACGTTTTAAACACGTCAGCCAGAAGAGACATTCTCCAATCAGAAGAACAGTCATTTGATCCAGAACCCTCAAAAGCTTAAGCTTAACTTTAATTCATCTGACAAAATTATATAAAAATGTTTTGGGTATTGGAGTTGAGAACATGTGTTGGGGATCAGACTCAGCTACTACCACAGCAAATCTTGACTCTGTACCTGTAAAAAATGGCTGCATTTGAGCCATTTTTGTGTTTTTCAAGATTAGCTGGCTGTGGTAGCCATCTTGAATATGGATGGCTCCAAAAGTGAAGCAGGCACACATCCACTGGTTGTAATCTGAAAGTTTCACTTCAAGTCATCCGACAGAGCCTGAGATATTTTGCCAACAGACACGAGCAAACACAGCCCCATTTTGGAAGTGGGCGATGATCTTTTTATCTCTCGGATGTTTTCACTGAATATTTTCTGTTAGGTGGTGTCCTGCTCTGATTTACCACACTTATAATAATCTGTATGTGGATTTGTATTAGTCTGGGGGGATCTCCAAATCAACTCCTGCCCAGATTAAACCCATATCAACTTGTGCAATGTTAATAAAAGTACTCTGACTCTGACTCTCTGATATAATGTGGTCCAGGCCAGAGAGTGTACCTCAGGGGATAAACCGTCCAAGGCCAAACTGTACGCAGGAGTGTAAAATAGCCAAACCCCAATAAAACGTAACAAAAATTAAGTATCTTGCATTTTTGACTCAACACTTGAGACATCAAGGGTGTACAGCATAATCTGGTCTGAATTAGCCCAGGCCGTAGTGTACCTGGTATAATCTATCCTGGGTCCTTTCAAACCAGGTCCAGTCCAGATTGGGGTATGGTCTGCACTTGGTCCCATGAACCTCCTGCAGGACGTGGCACCTGAAATATCCTGAGATGTGTTCAAAATAAGTTTTAATGAGTTAAATCCTGCAGCAGGAGCAGCAGGAGCTGTAATCTGATTGTGTAATCATGTGTTCCACCAAATCCCCCAGGTGGCTTGGGCTCCAGGTCCACCTCAGGTAATTATAGACCTCTATCCCCTCCTGGGACACGTCAGAAACCAAACCGCTCCTAATCCAGTCTAATCTGGAAACAGAGCCGGGACATCCTGACAACTCAGATTTATTTATATGTTTTATATGTTATATATATATATAGGCCGACTGCATATACATATAT
>JBBPBX010015591.1:6103-35157 GCA_038048925.1 Garcialebias charrua | reverse complement strand
TTTTGGAGGCAGGCCCAGAAATTATAGCATTGTTAGTTTTCCGTTGTGACTAAAAGCTTTGCCTTTTGGTCGTTTGTTTAAAAAGTTGTATCAGTAAATGTCCTTCCTCTTTTTGGCTTGTTGAGGGCTGAGATGGGGTAGAGGTAGGGTAGCCGATCTGGGACCAGAAAGTCATGGTTTGACTCCCAGCCATTCCTACATGTTGTGGTGTGTCTGAGCAAGACACCTACAGTATTTTCTGGTGTATAGGTCGCACCTGTGTATAGGTCGCATTGTCCAATTTTCACCAATAGATTGGAAAAATCCCTAGATAGGTCGCACCTACATTTAGCTCTGCTGCAAATGTCTGCCACAGGAGCGCACAGCAAGGCTTTTAAGAAGATTAACACTTAAAAACAATTATTTGTTTGATAAAAAATTGTAGCAAATATATGTCTGAGCTGAACTTTTCCTTAATAACATGCGAATGCTCGTTGGCTGCGCACTCCCCCGTGGTCTTCTGAACTTGACTTCAGCTCCGCCTCCTGCTGAATTTTCTCTCGCTGCCTTTGCATATTCTGTGTTTATAATGTTAATAAAACGTTCTAATAAAATAAAATAAAACCATGGATCGCTGGTCCAACACACCAGAAGACCAGGAAATCTGATGGGACTCGGGCAGCAACGTAAAACCCGAGTTTAATTCTCTCGTGACAACCTGAGACGTTTCCTCATCAGCGGAGGGAGAGGAGGAGGAGGGAGCGAGCGATCACTTGACTTTTGGCCAAAAAAACAAAAGAAAACTCCAGATAAGGGATTAAGAAGGGGAAATTAATACATTTGTGTCACATATAAAACAGTCCTGCATCGCTTTGCATCGCTTTGAATGAGAACATGCGGATGCTCGCTGGCTGCGCTGGGACAGGTGGGGGCGTGGGTTAGGGGCCAAAAACTCACCCCTTCTGTTCTCTGATTGGTCCGGTCAAAAATCGGCCGGAGAAATCGTCTATGGGAGAAGTCCCAGACTGTGCAGTGAAGGGAAATGAGAATTGAGCGGAGCTGTGCAGGAAGGCGAGGGCCAGGCTACCTTGAAATAGTTATTCACACAAATTCATCCTGCTTCACCGTTAAAATTCTACCATGTTGTTTACTATTTTTCTCTTCAGAAACTTTGTAAATATTATAATTACTGTTTCACTTTTTGGTAGTTTATTTTGTACCCTTATTGCATGCTTTAGTATTTCCTGTTTGCTTGTTGTTTGTTTTTTAGCAAGTCAAAATCGTTTTTTCTCATCCTGAGCATTTCATTGTACTAAGTTAACCCTGTGTTAACCTGCATATGACAAATAAACACTTGAACTTGAACTTAATAATACAAAACATAATGCAAGAACAGTACGCCTAACAACAGCAGTGCGAATATGAGTTTGTGTGAGCAGGTGGGCACGGATTAATATAAAAACATGCTCTCTTTACCTCTTGACTTCTTCACTGGCCTGGTCCCTCATGCCTGGTACCCACTGCCCCGTTGTCGAGCGGCTGAAGCGGCCGGTTTACATTCAAAGTCTATGAGGAGACGCGTGGAGTCACGGCGAACCGGGAAGCGGCGCGATTCAAGTGATCGAAGCGGCGCGGCGGCAGCCTGCACACGCACGCGCGCGTCGGCGTCGAACTGCCAACGCCATAAAATTCGATCTTTGGAGGCTCGACGCGTCCAGAAAACAGTCGGGAGAGCCTCTGCTATCTGATTACACAACCACAACGGGACTTTTTTTGGACTTTTTAAACTTACCGGATTGAGCCTCCATGAATTGGAACCAAACTCCGGTAAGAAACGTGGCATTTTTACAGTTGCTGCTGACAGGCTGCTGTTCTCTCCAGTGTAGATCACCCCAAACATAAAAAAAAAGTTTTATCTCATTGAAGACCGTCGGAGGTGCAGTTAACACAACAACTGAACCCGGAAAACGAGCTACACCCCCTCCCTCTGCTACCCCCTAGTGTACGTCATCAGACGGTCTTCAGTGGCTTGGTGGGACCCTGACAAGCGGCCAAAACGGGACGGCAGGCGCGTTTCGAGTTGTGCAGTGGGTACTAGGCATCACAGATCTAGTTGACATCCTCACTTCAAAGTCTCCCAACAGCTCGTCTAGCGCTGACATTTTCTTCTTTTTACAAGGTGGTTCATCATCTGAAATAGAAAACAAGCACCATACTGTATATTACTGGCTATGTTAGCCATGAAGTTTTTTTTTTACTGACTTTACCATTTTATGTAAAAATCTTCATCTGATGTTCAGAATTTATTTATGTAGGGACTCGTGTCATTATCATCATCATCATGATTATTATTTAACTCTTTCTGTGCATGCAGATTCTCTCATTATAGTGAATGTGTTTTATGCTGATACAATGACTGCAGCACAAGTTTAAGACAAAGTCAGCTCATTCTTGATCACAAGTTATAAAACACAAACCTGTATGCTCATCTTGGGTCTGGGGTGTATCATATGCNACTATGTTAGCCATGAAGTTTTTTGTTTTTTTACTGACTTTACCATTTTATGTAAAAATCTTCATCTGATGTTCAGAATTTATTTATGTAGGATTCAGAATTTATTTATGTAGGGACTCGTGTATAACATGCGTAAAAGATGTATCATTATCATCATCATCATGATTATTATTGAACTCTTTCTGTGCATGCAGATTCTCTCATTATAGTGAATGTGTTTTATGCTGATACAATGACTGCAGCACAAGTTTAAGACAAAGTCAGCTCATTCTTGATCACAAGTTATAAAACACAAACCTGTATGCTCATCTTGGGTCTGGGGTGTATCATTGCAGACATCCAGATCTCCATTTGCAGGTTCAGTCTGCACTGGACCTCTCTGAACTGAATCCCCCGTTACCTAGAAATAAAACATGACATTACATTTAGTGTACAGTATGGTTAAATGCAGTGTAAACAATCAAAAAACAGTAGGCAGAATAAATCTAGTGACAGCAACAAAACATAGCAGACTGTAACTGAATGCACTGTAAGATGTATTTTGACAGTGTGTTGGGGGATTTACCTTGTGATGCAGGGATGTTGCTTTTAGCTGATAGGCTTGTGAATGTCCTCTCTGCATCATGGCTACTGTTGTAGCTTTATGCTTCTTATTAATCTTGTATGGCTGTGGGTCATAGTCATGCAGCTTATATTATAGGTGAAGGCTGAGACAACGCAGTTCGGGTCCAACAACGTGTTTATTCTTCTGTGTAACAACAAGACTGTTCACCCATTCTGTGGGCTCATTGACAGGAGTTATCACTGCTACTGAGGAAGGGCAGGGACTTAAAACAGTGTGGAAGAGATCTTCAAGGCCTGTGTAGCTCGTGAACTATCACTGAGTTGCCCGTAAAATTTAGTGATAACGTTACCCGTCGCTTTGTGTGTGGCAGCTGCATGCTCCTGCTCGTTGTTGTGAGGCTTGAAAAGTTGTTGGTCGAGGTTTGTTGTGCTACCAGTGTACTTCGGAGGTGCGCTGCATAGCTTACAAATAGCGTGGCTTTTGTCGAGTTTTCCGTCCTTCTAGTAAAACCCGAAAACGTTCCACACTTTAGATTTTTGTCTGGCTGATGTGTTGAAAATCTTTCGCGGTGACTCGCTAGCGCGCGCGGCTACTATTTACATCCATGCTCGCTCGTGCTCTTGGTGAGCTATGGCGCATGCGTGAGAATAGCTTCGCTCTCGCGTTGTTTTAGAAACGCATTGTAAACCTAGCAAGTCTCGCGATAACCGGTCCGTGTCTTTTCAACCGGTTCATCTCTGAATTTGTGGCTGGTTGCTGTCGGTTTACGTGGTTGCTACAGATGCAACCACATCGCTAGCTTGTCAAACCGGATATCCGGTCGAATCGGTTAATCTATAACAAGCCTAGTTGATAGTCTTCTCACCTTTCTGGGACACACTGCATCCCATAGGGATGTCGAAGGTCAGGGGCACCTCGTCCATGTTGATGATGTGGTCTGGCGAGACGTGGTGCAACTGGACCTGGCGGTCTACAAAGGTGCGAAAGCTGGCCACCTTCGCCTCGAATTCCGCCGGCAGCCTCTGGTACATCGTGGTACGCGCCCTGATAGAAAGCTGATGGCGCCGCATTAAGCGAAAACACCACAATGGCCCCCCAGGGAACTCTGAGATGTCCAGCTCCTTGGCAAGGGACATCGCGTGGAGACGAAACTGGACAGTGGACAGCCCTCTGCCCAATGCACGCTCTTCGATGAACCATGCCTTCACTCTCTCCTCCAGCTCCGGCCAGCGGGCCTTACACCCCGGATTCACCCTCTTCAAATGCTTCATGGCGGTCAGTGAGCATTCCGCCTTCCGCCAGTCACAGACGAGTTTCTCGCTAACTCCAAAGTGACGGTCGGCTGCACAGTTCCCGTACTCTGCAGCATATTTGATCACCTGCAACTTGAAGTCGGCAAAACATGATCTCCTCTTGGGCAGCATTGTCATTCTTCTCTCTCTTCTTCGTTGTTGTTCTCTCAGTACTCCCACTCACTCTTAGACATTTGGTGCAGGGTGATGGGTTTTTGTTCTCAATATACAAACAACAGGAAACACCTTCAGGTACGTCTGCAGCCGTGAACAGACTAGAGGGTTCTTTAGAACCCATAGCGGCCAAAACTGGTACTACCTATGCCCCTAGTGGCCGAAGGTGATACTACACAATTTTTTGCCAAAATGAAAAATTGTCATATCTGAGCCAAAAATGGGTCTAAAAACATGGGAAAAATGCATAAATATGTTGCACCGCCCTATAAGTCGCAGGGCATGCAAATTAGGCAAAAAGGTGCAACTTATAGTCCAGAAAATATGGTACTCCCTCAACTCAACTCCCGCAACTGAACTCCTGTCCACTTGAATACCTTACACCAAGAACAAAGTTTACTGTTACTAAAAAGTTTAGCTGTAAGATTCCTGGGTTTCCAGCCACACTCACTCTCTCCACAACTGCAAACCATGCAATCAGCCACAACTCCACACCTTCTGCTGAAGAGGAAGGACTCCTCTGCTGAGCATATAAACTCCTGCCAGACTTCCTACCGGCCATGGGACATTACCTACCAACTGGTATCTAATGGACAGCTGACTAAATCTGTTTTCTAACAGTATTTAACAAACCTTTGTAATTTCCTTCCGTGACTTCCAAATCTTGCTTGTACAAGTCTTCCAAGACCCCCTCACCCCTTGTGGCTCTCCTGCCGATGGATTTTGTCCCTTCAAATAACCAAACAACTACCTGTAATCGACAACACTCAACCAGGTACAACTTGCTCCTCTCTCTTCCAATAATCACCTTCTCTAGATCTTCAAACTTCCTCCCATGGAAAACCATCTTCTCTTCCTCTCTGTCTTTATCCACAAGACACAGCAGTAAGAAAGAAATGATCAGCCATTGCTGAAACCCGGTATCTTACAAGCTGACCTTGTCCCTTTTGTCCAACCCTGAAGCTGCTGCACTAACCTTCTGTACTCTGGGCTCTGTGTTCTTCTCAGTCTGCTAACTTGGGGTCAACCTAACTGTAAATATGATATTGACACATACAACAGCCACACATGGTTGTAAAACACCTTGTAGAACTAAATTCTGCAGATATTTTTGATAAAATACGAACATGTGAAACACTCTCAGTGAGAACTTTGTGAATTGGGGGGGGGGGTGAATTTAGAGACCTCTGCTATAATCTGGGCCATAAATATTAATCTTTCAGCAGTGAAAGTGTCATGTCTTTATGCTGATGATGCTGGGATGTCAGTAACACTTAATACCAAGTTAAACTCAAGATATAAAGTCCTGGGAGGTCAGGGTGTGGTGCAGGAGGAGGGGATGGGACGTGACAGCGTATAAGTTCTGATGTCTCCGTCAGCTGCAGTAAATTGGTCATGTGCAAACACGTACATTTATGTAACTGTAGTAATTTATTACGTCATCCCCTTCATGAAGGGGCTGGCGGTTCTTTTAAGGTAAGTAAGTAAGTAAGTAAGGTTTATTTCTAGAGCGCTTATCACAGACATAAAATCACAAAGTGCTGTACAACAAAAATCAACTACGGCAAAAGTATACTGTACACAGAAAATAAAATCAGAGCATAAAATTTCTAACTACAAATATCAATCAATGGAAAATACAATAAAATCATGACATAAAAGCCTGAGTGAATAAATGTGTTTTCAGTTGTTTTTTAAAAACCTCAACAGAGTCAGCAAAACGAAGCTGCAGGGGCAAACTGTTCCAAAGCATGGGGGCCACTGACTGAAAGGCCCTGTCCCCTTTAGTTTTCATCCGCGTACGTGGAACATCCAAGAAGTTCTGGGTCTGTGATCGAAGGTCACGGGCAGCAGAGTATTTAGTTAAAAGCTGACAAAGGTATACAGGAGCCATTTAAAGCTCTGTACGTGAGCACAAGGACTTTAAAACGGATTCTAAACTCAACTGGGAGCCAGTGAAGTGAATGCAGAACTGGAGTGATGTGGCAGTATTTACTGGATCTAGTGAGAAGTCTGGCAGCTGCGTTCTGTATCACTTGTAGGCGTGATACAGAAGACTTGTCCAGGCAGGTAAAAAGGGCATTGCAGTAGTCCAGACGCGATGACACAAAAGCGTGAGTAGGTAGCAGAGTGACCTCCTCGAAAACAAGTAATGGAAGCACTGGTCGGTGCTCTCAGTCTCTCTGAGTTGGGAACACTCTGCGGACTGGGTCAAACGTGGCTCTGGTTCTGTTTATCGGTTGAAAGAATTGTCAGTTTAATTATTGTATCATTAGACAGGATGACTGTCTAATGACAGTGAAACACCACAAACACACTCGTTTTTCTTTTAATTTTTACAGTTGATGGAAATCCGTCCTTCCACATTTAAAATGATGAACATCAGCAGAAAACTTTAATGAATGCGTTTTAAGTGTATGTATTTTATTTATTTGTTTTTACAGGTCTTTACACCCCCTTTAATTCCCCATTACCTGGTTATTTCCATTGAATTCAACAGGTATTTCTGGGCCTTAATAGCAACAGCAGCCACAGTGAGCTCTAGCCCATCTAGATGTAGTTTGACCATTTTGGGTTCACTCAAAATTGACAGTTTCTTTTAAATATTTATTTTATGTTGTTTGCATTAACTGCTTTAGCATGTTGGAGAGTGCAGGTCTCTCTTGTAAATGAGTCGTCTTGACTCAATGAGACCAACCTGCAGAAATAAAAGTTGAATGAATATTGAAGTGTGTGTTCAAACTTAAAATCCCCTCTGGAAGTCGTTCTGCTCTGACAAGCTGTCAGAGGCTCGTTTATTTTACAGTTCTGTAAAGATCTTTAATGTCGGCTGTGGTAGTCAGTCAGTGCTCCTGTCTTTTAATCCTGAGGCTGGTGGTCAAGCCCAGGCTGAGTCAAAAAGGGCATCCAGCATAAAACATATGACCATTCATGCCAGCAGGTTTTCTTTGTGGGGTCATGGTGTGGGTAGCCATGTGTCACCTCTGGTAATGATCCTGTCAGCACAGTAATCTATGACTTCCTGCATTCTTAACCCTCCTGAGACAGTGGAACAGTGTCACACCAGAAAACACCAGTTCACATAACACGTCTGTGGTCTCCTCTAAGCCAGGAGCCCAATCATTTCCTAATCAGCACACAACACGATTTGCATGTGCCATTACACCCCATGTACTTATTGATGTGTGTGTTTGATGTATCAGTCATGAATGTTTTAAAGCTGTGATGTATTGCTCTACTATATGAGCATAACAAACATTTTCCAAACACACACAGGATGTTAGATGACTGAAGAAAGGGCCATGTTTCTTTGTGGATGTCTAACCTGGATGGTACAAAGGCAATGTGTCCTCTGAGGGGCCCTCACGCTTTCTTTTTATTTCCTTCTCCTTCCTTTTACAAATCAATATGTCACTAATGGTTTTCAAAATCAAATGTCAACCTTTAGTCATGAAAAGAGGATATTTCTTTTTTAAAGCAGGACAGCACGACAGAGGGCAGAAAGGCCCACATAAACACACACAAATTGATCTGTGGAGCTGCCCAGATAAAAGGACAACACTTGGCTTTTATTAGGCTCCAGCCACTCAGTGTCATTCATCTTTGAAATCATGAATGTATCTGTAGCTTTTGTATAAGAACTTTGTTTATGTTTCATATCAGCTCTGAATCTTTTCTTTCTGTAACTAACAAAACAGATGAATGAGGTAAACAAACAACCAAGGCGGAAAATCAAAAAAATTAAAATACAGCTCGTTGTTGCTCTGTGAATTTCAGCTGCTTACAATTATTTTTGATGCAGGAATAACTTGTTTACTTTTATTTATTTTGTGTTAATATATTTAATAAAACCACGCCTTACCACTGGCTGTTTCATGATTCTTTGTGTTGAAGTGCAACTGTTTCTGAATAAGCGGTTCGCCAACGTTCCTCTGTCACTGAGACATATGAGTGATGAATGTTTTGGAGATGAGAGTGGAACTGAACAGGGCATGGAAGTGAACCTAAATGTTTTTGGTGCAAGATATTCAAGTGGGGAGGAGTTACACTGTGGAGAAGAACAGAGGGAGGTTTTGTTGGTTTGGTTTTGTCTAAGGCAGTGCAGAGTGATGGGTAGGCCTACTGATGAATGGAGGGAGCAATTTTATCCACCACCAGGTGCAGTGGTGGAGCCAGGGGGCGGTCATTGGAGGCCTTGACCATCGCAAATTAATTTTTTGCCACCCCAATTATTTGAAGAAGAAAAAAACTACACTTTTAGGAAATATAAAAACTACAAGTAATTTCCTCAAATGATCGGAGTGATCAGTTTACATACGGTGGAGGACATACTGGACTTTGACAAGTCGTCCCAGTTTTCAACAAGAACTTTTTGCAGACCTACATGACATAAAATGAAGTTAGTATCTGACTTATTTTACACGTTATCATGCTCACAACATTCATAGATGGACGGACAGAGGGTTTGTCTAATTCCTGTTCTCGCTCAATGACGGAGGACAATATTGTGGCTAATGTTTAGTACTGACTTACACAATGCCTCTTTAAGTACATTTGTACTATACAGTACAGGGAACGAAGACCAACTTCACGATTGTATTACCGTCACTTTACCTTACATTTGCTTTAAAGGCCCATCCATTATCCCATCAGATTTGGACAAGCATCAGTTTGTCCCATTCCAGTCCCACTTTCTTCAGATTCAGTTCTTTCCCGGAAAAAGTGGTTTCTTTCATAGCTGCAACATTCTGCAAACTCAAAGTCTTTTTGTTATCCCATGTAAACAGGATTAGGTTAGCAGAACACTGCTCTCATCCACAGCTAATGCAAAAACAAAACTCTGAATTCGTAATTATTGTTTTCATTTATTTATCTTCTGGAATGTCCTTGTTCCGAAAGGGACACATTCTGAAACACATTCCTCAGTAATATTAGAACAGCAGAGTCTGTTCTGATAATCCTGCTTCAATGTACTGTACTGTTTTTAGCTTTTCTGTGAGCTATATCAAAGCTGCTCTTTAATGCTTCATTGTACTGTATCTTGTTGTTTTTGGAGTCCTATTAGAAAAATGTTGATGTTCACACCCACTCTTCTGTCAAGTTTTTGTAATTTTCTGCTTACGCTGACTCAAGCTACAATCCTTCAAACAAGATTTATTCTCCACAATTTAAGCAAAACACCTTTCCATGTAAGAGTTCCACTAACTGCAGCTCCTCCTCCAAGTTGGTCGCTGATTACCACCAGCTGTCGGCACTCCACCTGACAAGTTCCCTCTACTATTTAAGGCTATAGTCCAATGTGACTCATCGCTGGAGCATTGTACCCATTTTGGTATTATGCTTATGGCCAGTACAGTATATCGTTGTGAAAATACAAGAGTTACTTACCTTTGGGCCCACAGTCATCCTGCCTCCTCGACTCCTGTTTGGCCCTGGTATTCCCGTGACTCTGGTTCCTGTTCTCTGTGCTTCGCCTTCCAGCCACATGCCTATCCAACCTGCTTTGCCTGTCCTGCCTGGTCTCTCATCTCTGGTGTTTTCTGGTGGATCACATCCGCTTTTAACACCTGCGCCTCCACCTGCGCCGCCACCTGTGCCTCCACCTGTAAGGAAATACAAGCAAACATTCAAACTGTGTTCTACTCTGCAAGTGGACCTTCGACACAACTCTCTTGCCTAGGATCTCCAAGAGATGACCGCCTGTAAATAGCTCACTGTATAAAATAAACATTGTTACCTTTTCTAACTGCATTTTGTCCTTTCTGGTCTCATATCACACTGGGTTCCCCATGTTCTGACATTCCAATGACGTGACCTTTGCTCCTGCTCTCTGGACTCAGGCATTGAACTCTTTACAAGACTCCATGTAGTCCTGCACCACGTCTACCTCTACATGCCATCAGCTGGATTCACCATCCACTGAATAGGGTGTTTGTACGGATAATCAATCAATCAATCACCTTTATTTTACCAGGTAGAGCCCGTTGAGATTGAGATCTCTTTTACAAGGGTGATAATAATGCAGATGTTGCAGAGACTTTAGCACTTCAGTGTTGCAAACAGCAGAGTCAAACTTTAGGTCGCCTCTAGTCATTCAAGTGATCCTGACGACACAACAATCAATGATGTCCAGCATCTGTATGCTGTATGCATCCTGGGTCAGAACTCTTGTCCAGTCTACCAACAAGGTGTGTCATTCATATGATGAATGATTAACACTCAGTCTGAAGTTGTAAATTTGTTTGTTTATTTTGTTTTATTCTGTTTTGATTAGCAAATGAATTAAACTGTTTTTAAAAACCTCCAACTCGAAAAAGTGGATGAATATAATGGATGGATGGATTTTTTTGTAATCAGTATACCAAAACGCTCCCAAACTACATCAAGACATTTATACCAATAGTTAACTTTTTGCAAATGTTTGCAAGTAAAAGCACTGCATTTTCTAAAAATCTACTTTTTCTGAACTTAGTTTTCATTTTAGGGTCCTAAAACAACATAGCTGACATGATTAAAAAAAAACTAAATTGTGTCTGTACAACTTTATCAGATATCACACAAAGTCATAGGCCAAAGCTGGCTCTGGCTGTGGCTCTGGCTTGGACTTTGGTTCAGACTCGTGCTCTGGCCTACCAAGGTGGCCATCTCCTTGACTCTCCATCTGCCTGCATTAACTAAACTCTATGGAACAGTTAGATTCCACGGGGAAAATGTTAATGTTCTGTGTCTGCCGGACCCAGTTCTGGCAGTCATCCACCGTTGCTGTGGGTGTTCTTATAACCATGTTCCTAATGGTATGACACTGATAACAGGATCATGCTGCTAACGGGACCAAATTACAAAGACAACATAGCTGCTAACAGAACCACCACAATTAGGACTATGATGCTAACAAAATCACACTACTAACCGTACCACACTGCTAATAGAACCATACTGCTAACAGTACCATGCTACTAACAGGACCCAGCTGCTAACAGTAGGCTACCATGTTACTAACAGGAACCAGTTGCTAATAGTACCATGCTACTAACAGGACCAAGCTGCTAACAGTAACATGCCACTGAAAGAACCACATTGCTAACAGTACCATGCTGCTGCAGGACCATGTTACTAAAACAACCTCATTGCTAACAGAACCCCTCTGCTAATTAGGACTATGATATTAACAGAACCACATTGCTAACAGTACCACACTGCTAACCAAACCATGCTGCTGACAGAACCATGCTACTAATTTGACCATGCTACTAATAGGACCACACTACTAATACCTGTCAGGATGGCTCCCTTGGCTGGTCGGTTTCTATCCCTACATCTTTGGTCTTACAGGTGTTTAGCTAATTAGTTATGTCTGTATTTAAGATAGCATTCTGCCCTTTGTGTTTGTTGGGTCATAGTAGTTTCTCCCTGATGTCTGGTGGAGCCATTATTCATTTCCATATCGTATTGTAAGTAGCTGCACTGTCAGCTTTTTGTTTTCATAATTAAAGTGTTTATTATTTTTACTCTCTTCGTCTCCGAGTCTACACTCAGGGTTTGCTTGCTCCACCGGAACCGAATCGTGACAGTATGACCCGACCTCGAAACCGCAAACCCCGCAGGTGGAACAGCGGACCCGCTCAGCAGCTGACGGATATGGCTCCGGGTCTGGATGAGCCGACAGTCATCCGCATGTTCGGATTCCGAACAGAAACCGTTGGGAGGGACCACAGCTCAGAAGTGGAGATTCTCTCATCCCCGCTTCTGGTCGAGGAGGAAGAACAGAGGAAGCTCGGAGGTGGCCGCGCAGCTATCTGGCCAGCCTCTTTTACTCCGAAACTCCGATCGATGTGGTCCGACTCGGACGAAGATTCAGAACCAGAGGGGTTCTGGGAAGGTCCGATGCCGGCTCTCAGTCCACGTCGCTACCGGACTAAATGAGTGGACATTTCCGGGTCCTAGCACCGCCCACCTTCAATCTCTCCTCACCGACTGTCAAAAAAGCCGGGGAACTTTTCGAAGGGGAGGGGGATGTCAGCCCATGTGCCGGCCCGGCTGACAGCGGTTCTGACGGGATTGAGGGGAGACTTTTTCTGAAGGAGGAAGCTACACGCCCTTGTGTACCTGCCGTGAGGGGAGAGGAAGTCAGCAGCTCCAGTGTTTTGTGGGAAAGATTGATCGCTGCTGAGGGAATCATTTCCTCATATACTATACTAGAGCTGACAAAGACAGCTCGCTGGAGGCGTGGCAGTCGTTCAAGCAGGCGTGGAGAGAGAGGTGTGTGCTACATTCACTATTGCTCGCTCGTGATCAGTCAGGTTCACTTCCCAGCTCACCACCAGCTGATTACAGCTCCCCGTCTTCATCTGCTTCTCCTCTGAGTTCACCTGGCAACTCAGCAGCAGCTTCACCTAGCAGCTCAGCAGTATCGTCACCAGAAGCTTCAACTCTCAGTTCCTCAACTCCAGCTGCACCTCTGAGCTCACCCATAGCAGCTGAACCTCTGAGCTCACCCACAGTAGCTGAACCTCTGAGCTAACCCATAGCAGCTGAACCTCTGAGCTCATCTACAGCAGCTGAACCTCTGAGCTCACCCACAGCTGGCCCGGGTCTTATTCAAGCTGCTCAGCCTGAAGGCTGAGTTATAGTCGCGCTTTGGTCCACAAGCTGGAGCGCGCGCCGAGCGCGACGCGCAGCGCTGCGTTCATAGTTTCGCCACGTTGTTTATAGTTGATGCACGGCGGAGCATGGCAAAGTGCTGTTCTTTGAAAGCCCAGTCCACGGCGTCAACGGCAAAAGTCAACGGTGTGGCGCGCGGCGCCGCGCGCACTAGGCTTGCGGAGTTTCAAAAATTTAGAGGTGCGCGACACGCGCCAAGACGTCGCGTGGGGCCAACGCGCGGGGCCAACGCGCAGGGGACGGAGACTGCGATATTGCGTCACTTCTGGCGCGCGCCCCTCGCGCACGGCGCGATGCGTCAAGTATAAATCAAGCTTGAGACATCTCTCTAAACACCATCTGCTTCAGAGCTGAGTTTACCAACTGCTGCATCTGGTCTGGGACTCACTCCAGCTGCACCAAACCTGGCTCCCATGCTAGCACCCAGACTGGCTCCCATGCCAGCATCCAGACTGGCTCTCATGCCAGCGTCCAGACTGGCTCCCATGCCAGCATCCAGACTGGCTCCCATGCTAGCATCTAGACTAGCTCCCATGCCAGCGTCCAGACTGGCTCCTATGCCAGCGTCCAAGCGGTTTCCTGTACCAACTGCCAACCAACTGGGTCCATCAGAAACATTGTCACTTTTTCTCTCTGCAGACGCTGTTCTCGAGGTGGTCCTGGGTCATGAGGTTCTCACTGCTCCATCTGAGGTCCTCACCCCATCGGAGGTCCTCGTCTCGTTGGAGAGCTTTGCCTCTGAGGTCCTCGCTCCTCCATCAGTGGTCCTCGTCCAACCAGAGGTCCCCGTTTCACCGGAGGGTTTCGCCTCTGAGGTCTCCGTCGTAGAGGTCCTTGCTGCAGCAGAGGTCCTTGCATCTATTAAGGCCCCTGCTCCAACAGAGGTCCTTAACAATTCAGGGGTCCCTACTACACCAGGGGTCCTCATTCCTGCTAAGGTCCTCCCTACCGCAGAAGATCTGAGACCTACCGCTGGAGATCTGGGACCAGCCGCAGAAGACTCAGAACCATCAGTTGCAGACCACGGCTCATCAACTGCAGACCACGGCTCATCGACTACAGTCGTCCCATGGCCTGATGTCTCGCCGACTGCAGTCGTCCCATCGCCTGATGACTCGCCGATTGCAGACGTCTCGATGCCCGACTCACTGACCTCAGACATCTCAACGCCCAACTCGCCGATTGCAGACGTCTCAACGCCAATCTCGACGACTGAAACAGACGTCTCGATGGCAGACTCGCCGACTGAAGACGTCTCATCGCCCGTCTCGGCGACCAACGACATCTCATCGCTCGTCTCGGCGCCCAACGATGTCTCATCGCCCATCTTGACGCCTAACGATGTCTCATCGCCCGTCTCGGCGTCCATCGACGTCTCATCGCCCATAGCAGTGGCTCCACTACTCGTCTCATCGCCCGCAGCAGTGGCTCCACTATTCGTCTCATCGTCCGCAGCAGTGGCTCCACTACTCGTCTCATCGCCCGCAGCAGTGGCTCTACTACTTGTCTCATCGCCCGTAGCAATGGCTCCACTACTCATCTCATCACCCGTAGCAGTAGCTCCACTACTCGTCTCATCGCCCACAGCAGTGACTCCACTACTCGTCTCATCAACCGCAGCAATGGCTCCATTACTCGTCTCATTACCCGCAGCAGTGGCTCCACTACTCGTCTCATCGCCCGTAGCAATGGTTCCTCTACTCGTCTCATCGCCCGTAGCAGTGGCTCCACTACTCGTCTCATCGCCCGCAGCAGTGGCTCCACTACTCGCCTCATCGCCTGCAAAGGAGGCTCCACTATCCATCTCGTCACCTACTGCAGGGGCTCCATGACTCCTCTCGTCGCCCGTAGCAATGGCTCCACAGCTCTCCTTATCGCCCGTGGCGGAGGCTCCATGGCTCATCTTTTCGCCTTCTGCGGTGGATCTTGCATCTCCGGGGTCCTTCCAGTCTTCAGGGGTCCTTGTTTCAGTCTGGGTCCTCACTTCTGCAGGGGGCTTCATTCGTCGACCTACGGACGTCCTAGGGGTCTTCTCTCCTTCGGTTGTGGTTCCTCCACTGGTCACGTGGGACCGACCTCCTGGTCGTCCGCCGGTCCCCTGACTGTTCGATGGTTGGTCGCCGGGGCGCCCCGGATCTGGCTGATCGTGATGGACGTCCTCCGGATCTGGCTGATGGTGATGGGCGGCCTCCTGGACGTCCTCCGGATCTTGCTGATGGTGTTGGCCCGCCGTCCTGCCTGTTGCCTCCCTCCGTTCACCCTTGTTCTTTTGGGAGGCATCTTTTGGGATGCCATGGGGCGTCTGTGGAGGGGGGTACTGTCAGGATGGCTCCCTCGGCTGGTCGGTTTCCATCCCTACATCTTTGGTCTTACAGGTGTTTGGTGTTTAGGTAATTAGTTATGTCTGTATTTAAGTTAGCATTCTGCCCTTTGTGTTTGTCGGGTCATAGTAGTTTCTCCCTGATGTCTGGTGGAGCCATTAATCATTTCCACATCGTTTTGTAAGTAGCTGCACCATCAGCTTTTTGTTTTCAAAATTAAAGTGTTTATTATTTTTACACTCTTCGTCTCCGAGTCTACGCTCAGGGTTTGCTTGCTCCACCGGAACCGAATCGTGACAGTATGACCCGACCTCGAAACCGCAAACCCCGCAAGTGGAACAACGGACCCGCTCAGCAGCTGACGGATATGGCTCCGGGTCTGGATGAGCCGACAGTCATCCGCATGTTCGGATTCCGAACAGAAACCGTTGGGAGGGACCACAGCTCAGAAGTGGAGATTCTCTCATCCCCGCTTCTGGTCGAGGAGGAAGAACAGAGGAAGCTCGGAGGTGGCCGCGCAGCTATCTGGCCAGCCTCTTTTACTCCGAAACTCCGATCGATGTGGTCCGACTCGGACGAAGATTCAGAACCAGAGGGGTTCTGGGCAGGTCCGATGCCGGCTCTCAGTCCACGTCGCTACCGGACTAAATGAGTGGACATTTCCGGGTCCCAGCACCGCCCACCTTCAATCTCTCCTCACCGACTGTCAAAAAAGCAGGGGAACTTTTCGAAGGGAGGGGGGTGTCAGCCCATGTGCCGGCCCGGCTGACAGTGGTTCTGACGGGATTGAAGGGAGACTTTTTCTGAAGGAGGAAGCTACACGCCCCTGTGTGCCTGCCGTGAGGGGAGAGGAAGTCAGCAGCTCCAGTGTTTTGTGGGAAAGATTGATCGCTGCTGAGGGAATCATTTCCTCATATACTATACTGGAGCTGACAAAGACAGCTCGCTGGAGGCGTGGCAGTCGTTCGAGTAGGCGTGGAGAGAGAGGTGTGTGCTACATTCACTATTGCTCGCTCGTGATCAGTCAGGTTCACTTCCCAGCTCACCACCAGCTGATTACAGCTCCCCGTCTTCATCTGTTTCTCCTCTGAGTTCACCTGGCAGCTCAGCAGCAGCTTCACCTAGTAGCTCAGCAGTATCTTCACCAGAAGCTTCAACTCTCAGTTCCTCAACTCCAGTTGCACCTCTGAGCTCACCCATAGCAGCTGAACCTCTGAGCTCACCCACAGTAGCTGAACCTCTGAGCTAACCCATAGCAGCTGAACCTCTGAGCTCATCCACAGCAGCTGAACCTATGAGCTCACCCACAGCTGGCCCGGGTCTTATTCAAGCTGCTCAGCCTGAGGCATCTCTCTAAACACCATCTGCTTCAGAGCTGAGTTTACCAACTGCTGCATCTGGTCTGGGACTCACTCCAGCTGCACCAAACCTGGCTCCCATGCTAGCACCCAGACTGGCTCCCATGCCAGCATCCAGACTGGCTCCCATGCCAGCGTCCAGACTTGCTCCCATGCCAGCATCCAGACTGGCTCCCATGCTAGCATCTAGACTGGCTCCCATGCCAGCGTCCAGACTGGCTCCCATGCCAGCGTCCAAGCGGTTTCCTGTACCAACTGCCAACCAACTGGGTCAATCAGAAACATTGTCACTTTTTCTCTCTGCAGACGCTGTTCTCGAGGTGGTCCTGGGTCCTGAGGTTCTCACTGCTCCATCTGAGGTCCTCAACCTATCGGAGGTCCTTGTCTCGTTGGGGAGCGTTGCCTCTGAGGTCCTCGCTCCTCCATCAGTGGTCCTCGTCCAACCAGAGGTCCCCGTTTCACTGGGGGGTTTCGCCTCTGAGGTCTCCGTCGTAGAGGTCCTCGCTGCAGCAGAGGTCCTTGCATCTATTAAGGACCCTGCTCCAACAGAGGTCCTTAACAATTCAGGCGTCCCTACTACACCAGGGGTCCTCATTCCTGCTGAGGTCCTCCCTACCGCAGAAGATCTGAGTCCTACCGCTGGAGATCTGGGACCAGCCGCAGAAGACTCAGAACCATCAGCTGCAGACCACGGCTCATCAACTGCAGACCACGGCTCATCGACTGCAGTCGTCCCATCGCCTGATGTCTCGCCGACTGCAGTCGTCCCATCGCCTGATGACTCGCCGACTGCATACGTCTCGATGCCCGACTCACTGACTTCAGACATCTCAACGCCCAACTCGCCGACTGCAGACGTCTCAACGCCAGTCTCGACGACTGAAACAGACGTCTCGATGGCAGACTCGCCGACTGAAGACGTCTCATCGCCCGTCTCGGCGCCCAACGACATCTCATTGCTCGTCTCGGCGCCTAACGACGTCTCATTGCCCATCTTGACGCCTAACGATGTCTCATCGCCCGCCTCGGCACCCATCAACGTCTCATTGCCAATAGCAGTGGCTCCACTACTCGTCTCATCGCCCGCAGCAGTGGCTCCACTATTCGTCTCATCGTCCGCAGCAGTGGCTCCACTACTCGTCTCATCGCCCGCAGCAGTGGCTCTACTACTTGTCTCATCGCCCGTAGCAATGGCTCCACTACTCATCTCATCGCCCGCAGCAGTAGCTCCAGTACTCGTCTCATCGCCCACAGCAGTGACTCCACTACTCGTCTCATCAACCGCAGCAGTGGCTCCATTACTCGTCTCATTACCCGCAGCAGTGGCTCCACTACTCATCTCATCGCCCGTAGCAGTGGCTCCACTACTCGTCTCATCGCCCGTAGCAGTGGCTCCACTACTCGTCTCATCGCCCGCAGCAGTGGCTCCACTACTCGCCTCATCGCCTGCAACAGAGGCTCCACTATCCATCTCGTCACCTACTGCAGGGGCTCCATGACTCCTCTCGTCGCCCGTAGCAATGGCTCCACAGCTCTCCTCATCGCCTGTGGCGGAGGCTCCAGTGCTCATCTTTTCGCCTTCTGCGATGGATCTTGCATCTCCGGGGTCCTTCCAGACTTCAGGGGTCCTTGTTTCAGTCTGGGTCCTCACTTCTGCAGGGGGCTTCATTCGTCGACCTACGGACGTCCTAGGGGTCTTCTCTCCTTCGGTTGTGGTTCCTCCACTGGTCACGTGGGACCGACCTCCTGGTCGTCCGCCGGTCCCCTGACTGTTCGATGGTTGGTCGCCGGGGCGCCCCGGATCTGGCTGATCGTGATGGACGTCCTCCGGATCTGGCTGATGGTGATGGGCGGCCTCCTGGACGTCCTCCGGATCTTGCTGATGGTGTTGGCCCGCCGTCCTGCCTGTTGCCTCCCTCCGTTCACCCTTGTTCTTTTGGGAGGCATCTTTTGGGATGCCATGGGGCGTCTGTGGAGGGGGGTACTGTCAGGATGGCTCCCTCGGCTGGTCGGTTTCCATCCCTACATCTTTGGTCTTACAGGTGTTTGGTGTTTAGGTAATTAGTTATGTCTGTATTTAAGTTAGCATTCTGCCCTTTGTGTTTGTCGGGTCATAGTAGTTTCTCCCTGATGTCTGGTGGAGCCATTAATCATTTCCACATCGTTTTGTAAGTAGCTGCACCATCAGCTTTTTGTTTTCAAAATATTATTTTTACACTCTTCGTCTCCGAGTCCTGTCTGCCTGCACTCTGGGTTTGCTTGCTCCACCGGAACCGAATCGTGGCAATACCATGCTACTATAAGAAACATAGGACTATGATGCTAAGAGAACCATATTGCTAACATTACCACACTGCTAACAGGACCATGTTATTAAAAGGACAATGTTGCTAACAGTACCATGCTGCTAACAGGACCATGTTGCTAACAGTACCATACTTCTAACAGGATCATGCTGCTACCAGGACCATGTTGCTAAGAGAACCTAACTGCTATTAGAGCCACTTTTCTAATTAGTACTATGATATAAACAGAACCACACTGCTAACAGAACCACACTGCTATCAGGACCATACTATTAACAGTACCAAGCTTAACAGTACCACACCCCTAACAGAGCCACACTGTTATTAGAACCACATTGCTAACAGTAGCATGCTGTTAACATGACCATGCTGCTTATGTAAGGTGACCAGATTTCTGAAGTGAAATCTGGGGACATTTCCAGCTAGGAGACCAAAAACAATAAAATTTTATCAAGATGAAATTAAAAACGGGGACAGTTATAGTTTCATTTATTTTTACGTATTTATTCATGTTTAAACAATAAAAATCAAATATAACAGCAGGGATGTGTCTCTCACACTGTTAACGTTTCCTAAGAATAACAAAATGAACAAAGTAATAGTACGGTAGTAGTAATACAGTACTAAAACTGGGGTGGAGGGTCAAAGGTATATACTAGTAAGTGAGCGTGCATACCTTGTGAGTGAATGAGAACATGTATGTCCTTACAAAGGTGTGTATAAGTACACAGTGCATGGTTAGGTAGCTGATGCAATGTGTATTTATATTATGTGTATGTGTGAGGTGAGTGAAGGTCAGGTAGTCCACTGACATGAGCTCATCTCTGGTTCTGCGAGGCCTCCTCTGTCTGAAGAGATGGTGACCATGGAGGTCTGGAATAGAAAAGCAGAAAAGGTTACGCACAAAACTGAAAGAGCACAGATAATAGTAAGGAGAAATACTTAAGACATGAGAAATAAGACATAATTTAGTAATATGATTATATAGCTATTTTTTTCTTTTTATTCATTCTTCCACTTATTAAAATATTAGAACATATAAAATACTGTGAATTTACTATATAACAAAGAAAACAAGATTTTTGTTTCAGGTACCCTTTAGAAGTTAATAAGTTTTAGATGAGAAGCTGGGGTTATCCTAGTATAATCTTATTATAAATATTAAAATTATTTTTAATTATTTATAGCTCATAATAGCACAGAAACAGAACTGGTGAAAGTTACTAATGATACATTTCATGGTCTCTGACAATGGACAGGTGTCTACACTGGTCCTGTTAGACCTCAGTGCTGCATTTGATATAGTTGATCATAATATTTTACTACACATCTAAGCCTGAAAGTCTATGTTCACAAATCAATTCAGTTCAGTTTATTTATATAGTGTTAAGTCACAACAGAAGTTATCTGAACAGAAACATTCATATATTAAATTAACACTACTGTATTTATATGAGGCGCCAGCAGATTGATTTGAGTTGTAATATATTAGCAAAACAACTCATAACTAGCTCTGAAATAATGAACTAAAGTCACCAAACAATTATAAAACATCTTACTTTGGATTAACCCTTGGCACGTGCACCCTCATGCAATATTCAACATGTCAAGTCTAAACCAGCTTAACTGAGCCTGAAGACAGTTCATCATCCTGTTATGATTTCTCCCACTCACTCACTCAAGCTTCAGTTACTCCCTGTGCTCTGTCTGTTAATTAAAACTTGATTTGGGTCTTCATCTTTAGTAAAACTAAACACATCTCAGCCCTTCTTCTTTTTTCTTCTTCTTTGTTTTACCTGGACACAGCTGACAACACTAAAAACAGAAATATTTACTACTGCGAACAAAACTTTTATCACGGCAGGATCAGCCCAGTTCAAACAAAATAAATCTGTTCATACATACCATCACAGGAGAACTCCCCTGTCAGTGTTGACAAACACTCTCTGCATTTCTTCTTCTGTTTTAAAGGCGGCACACACGGCTCTTCTTCTTCTCTGTCTGTAACATGAGTGCTGCAGCGCCGGCGCGACCAGCTTCTGCAGTAATAACGGTTGTTGTGCGCAACTGCACACACGCACCCAACTACTGTAAGAACAGACTACATGCAAGTTTTCTTTCATTTATAGATGGACATTAAGGCTGCAAGCATTCACATTTCGGGTGCATTACAAAAGAGGGTGCTGTAACGCTGTCCCTGATGCCCTGTCACGTGCACCACCTGGGCGGGAAGGTACCATCAACGTGGCTATGGCAAAAGACTACTGGATATATCTCCCCAGCTCATTACAAGATATTGAGAGTGCCCAAGAAATTGATTATCTTTGCATGGAGCTGGGACAAACCGTCACCCTACCAACGCCTGGACGAATACATCACGTTTATCAACAAGGTGTCTTATACCGGGGCGTTCCATCCAAATATGGTGGATTCAACTACCAACTGGTTGTCCCAGCCAATCTGGCAGCAAGTTTCCTCACCTACTACCATAACAGTCCAGTGGGAGGCCACTTGGGAAGGCTTAAAACCCTTCTAAGAATTTTGGAAGTGGCTTGGTGGCCATCTGTAAGGAAGGATGTATGGAGTCATGTCAGGGCCTGCCAAACTTGCCAAAAATACAAGGGCACTAACCAGAAGCCTGCTGGACATCTTGAGTCACCAGACGTTAGTGCACCAGGGGAAATGTTGGGGGTAGACTTTATGGGGCCATTTCCGCCTAGTAAAGCCAGGAACACTGTGTTGATGGTGGTGGTGGACTATTACTCCAAATGGGTGGAACTATTCCCATTAAGAGATGCCAAGACCCCTAAAGTCTGTCACATCCTCAGGAACGACATATTTACCCGCTGGGGGGTGCCTGCATATTTGGTATCGGATAGAGGACCACAGTTTACCAGCCGCCTGTTAGCCAGTTTGTGCACTTCTTGGGGTGTAGTCCAAAAGCTGACCACTGCTTATCACCCTCAAACCAACCTCACGGAGAGAGTCAATCGGACCCTGAAGACAATGATTGCTTCATTTGTTGGACGTCAACACCAGGATTGGGACAGATGGCTCCCCGAGTTCAGGCTGGCTATAAACTCAGCAGTGCATGAGACTACTGGTGTTTCCCCAGCAATGTTGGCCCTCGGTCGTAAGTTAAAGGATCCTCTGGAGCGTCTCATTCACCAAGCACCTACACCAGACATGCCTACATACCATACGTTGCATACACAAACACAAATACAAAAGGAAGTCAACAGACATGTGGGTCTGGCCAAAGCCCGACAAGCTAGGTATTATAATGCACGACGTAGGGATGTACACTTTACAGTCGGTGATCTAGTCTGGGTTAGGGCACACCCTTTGTCCAAAGCTTCGGCTAAGTTCTCTGCAAAACTTGCACCCAAATGGTCAGGGCCTGTGAGGGTAGAGAGACAGCTTAGTCCTGTTACTTACCGTGTGTCAGGGATGACAGATAATAGTAAAGTTGATATGGTCAACGTGATCGACATGAAACCCTTCTACGGCCCCGATAAGCCGCTGGCTGGGGGGGGTGTAATGGTCACTGATCGATTAATACAGCGTTAGATTTATTTCCTTTTTTTTCTCCTTATTTTATTATATTATCTACGCTGCAAATATGACCATTTATTATTAATTATTGTCTCCTGTAAGGTAATGAGTGTGTTCCAAATGAAAGTTTGAACTTGTTTATTTGTTTGTGTAAATTTGTTTTGTAATAATACGTTTTGGAGACGGTGGGGAGTGGACTTAAAAGGAGGAGGAAGTGACGGCGCTTCCTCTCTGTCTCACCTTGGAGTGCGCACCTGCTGAGAAGGATTTGGCGTGAGGCCGTTGCCCTGTGGACTGCCTGTGGACTGTGTATCACCCTGAGTTGGGATCGCTGTGGATTAGTAATTTTTCCTTTACCCAGGACTGCAGGGGAGGCACGCTAAAAGGACCTTGAGACTCTGGTGAGATTGTTTCTTTTTATTTCGGTGCGCCGACGCCTGGATGGATTGAGTGGGCGTTTCCTCATCCCGCTTCAAACAAACTTTTTATCTGAGAGGGCGTTTGGACTGAAAGTTGGTGCATTTCGGGTTTTGATTTGATTTATGGGGTTTGTCTGCAGATAAGTAAATGTTGGGGGGAATGCTGCAGATATGTAAATGTTGGGGGAATTAAGCGTTCGGGTTGTTTATGTGCACAACTGATTTGTTTGTTTAAATTGGGTAAAGGGTATTAAATGTCATCACATGGCTAATATCAATAGATGTTTATGAGAATTTTTCTTGTATGTGGGGTAAATTATTTTCTGTTTACTGGTTTATGCTTTCTGCTCAACCTTTATGAGTTTTAAGCGCCGTCAGCTCCAGGCACTGCCCCTGACTAATTTAGCGTATGTAATAATTAGTCCCCTTTTATCGTAGCGGTGGGGGGCAGGTTGCTATAAATTAAACACTCAAATCGAGGACATTTTTGGGGACAGCTTTAGCCAGGGACAGGTTGTCCAAAACGGGGACCGTCCCCAAAAATAGGGGACGTCTGGTCACTCTATGCTAATGGGACCAAGCTCCTAACAGTACCATGCTGTTAACAGGGATCTGTTAAAAGAACCATGCTGTTTATTAGGACTATAGTGCCAACAGAACCACACTGCTAACCGTACCACATTGCCAAATCTTCCACAGAACAACACTGCTAACAGAACCACACTCCTAAGTACTATGCTGCTGACAGGACCATGCTGCTGACAATACCATGTTCCTAACAGAACTACACTGCTAACAGTACCATGCTTCTAACAGGACCATGTTGCTAAGAGAACCTAACTGCTAACAGAACCACTCTGCTAATTTATGACTATGATGCTAACAGAACCACAATGCTAACATTACCACGATACTAACAGAACCATGCTGCTAACAGGACCATGTTGCTAAGAGAACCTAACTGCTAACAGAACCACTCTGCTAATTTATGACTATGATGCTAACAGAACCACAATGCTAACATTACCACGATACTAACAGAACCATGCTGCTAACAGGACCATGCTGCTAAAGACACCATGCTGCTAACAGGTCTGTGTTGCTAACAGAACCTAACTACTAACAGAACCACTCGACTAATTGGGACTATGACCTTGTGTTGACCTGCAAATGACAAATAAACAATAAACGAAAATAGAAACCTGTCAATCAGTCCAGTAGGCGTGTCAGCAAATGACCAACTGGTTACCTCAATTTGTTCTGAAGGTAAACGCCCCTTGCCTGTGGAACTAGGCTGCAGCCCATCAGGGTGCACTTTAGAGTATTATGTTTCAACCATCTGCGGACAGTGCATGCAGGGTCCGTGCGGCTCATGGAGTACACACAGTACCCTCAAGTACCGTATTTTTCAGTGTATAGGTCGCACCTTCTTATGGTTTTTTTCAAGGCCTGTGACCTATACACCAGTGCAACCTATTTATGGAATTTTTTCCATATTTTTAGACCAATTTTTGACTCAGTTATGACCATTTTTCCCTTTGGCAGAAAATGGTGCAGTACCACTTTTGGCCGCTAGGGGACACTTCCAGAGGAGTACACCGTTTCTAGCTCATTTGTCCGAAAAAAAGCTCCTCTGCTTGGACTGACTGCCGGCCTCCTGGTCTGGAGGTAACTTCTTTTAGCTCTGTGTTTCTTAGCTGTTTTTTTAGCAAGATAAGTCAAGAACCACTCAGCTGATTTTTCTGAAACTTACAGAATGGAATCACAGTGTGGACGTTTACAAGTGAGTAGCTTTATTAGATGTTTGAGATAAAAAAACAGATCTTTTAGTAGCATTAGCTTCAGTTAGCTTCTGTTTGTAACGTTATAAATAGCTCAGAAACCGCTTGGTGGATATTTCTGAAACTTACAGAATGTAATCACAGTATGGACGTTTACAAGTGAGTAGCTTTATTAGATGTTTGAGATTTAAAAAAAAAAAGATATTTTAGTAGCATTAGCTTCAGTAGCTTCTGGTTTTATTTCTGTTTACGTTATAAATAGCTTCGAAACCAATCGGTGTATATTTTTTCTGCTTACAGAGTGTAATTATATGAGCTTTAATGTACTTAACTATGGCCTGGAGGAAAAATTTGAGATGAAATTCGATTTTTTATTCGTGTTTTCAGAGACGGACTCTCCGTGGCAGACATTAGCAGCAGAGCTAAACACTCGGTCCATATTGCCGGGTTGACTCAGCGGTGACGCGGCACGTCAGCGGTGGATGACGCGTTACGTCGGCGGTGACGTAGGTGCGACCTATACACCGGTGCAATCTATTTATGGATTTTTCCAATTTTTTGTCAATAATTGGACAGTGCGACCTACACAACGGTGCGACCTATACAACGGAAAATACGGTATGTGGGAGCCTTAAGTCAGAATGTCAAATCCTCAGAAAGCAATCCAACACATTACACTGACCACTAATGAAGACCTTAGCTACTAATGTGTTTATTTTTTAAGTATATATCCCTAACCTGAAGATTGAAGGACATGTTTCATCTCTTTGTGAACTAATAAAAGTTAAGACTTTGTCAACAGACGGGAGGATTTGCATGATTGAACATTGGCAAACGTCTCTGGAGCATCTCTTCAACGATTTTGAATCAAAATGGGAAGAAGAAAAAAATCAACACAACGAGTTCAATTTTGATGCTGACAGCATGAAATAATTATTGAACCTCTTCTAATTTGAGTAGGAATTAACACTCTGTGGACTCTGATGAGAACAGCTAACCTTCAAGATTAATTATATAAAGAAGTCTATATGACATTTCTAGGCACAGATACCCTTTTACTAGGAAATGAAGCTCACCTGTTCTCATAAAATCAAATACTATTGGAAATTAAGAGCCATTTTCTTCTGTCATTTACTTGTGGGAATTATTCAGAAGAAATCAAAAGTAAAATGAGATGAAATTAAGTTACTAATCCTGGCATTAAAATATATTTTATACAAACAAGGAGCATCTGTAAGTGGCTACAAAAAGCTTACAGTGTCTAATCGGCAGTCTGAGTTCCTTTTCATTCGAACTGTGTAAAATATTGTGTAACAAAATGTGTAACACAGTGGTGGCTGGTCATAAGAGGGCACTATGGCACCGCCCCACTTTTCACACCTTGCACCATATTACCTTGAAGACATTAAAATCTTAAATAACAATGAAATAATGAAATAGACATTTGTTGAAATGAATGTATATATTGTTTTAGTTGAGTAATATAAATATTCATCCATCCATTATCTTTACCTGCTTCTTCCATTTTGGGTCACAGGGGTCGCCGGTGCCCATGTCCAACAATCACTGTGTGAGGGGTGGGGTACACCCTGGACAGGTTGCAAGTCCATCACAGGGACACATAGAGACAAATGAGACAAACAACAATTCACTCTCTCACTCACTCCGAGGGACAATTTAGTTACCAATCAGTCTAACATGCATGTTTTTGGACTGTGGGAGGAAACCGGAGTACCCGGAGTAAACCCACGCATGCACGGAGAGAACATGCAAACTCCACCCAGAAAGGCCCCTGGACCGGGATTTGAACCAGGGACCTGCTCGCTGAGAGACAGCGGCTCTAACAGTTGGGCCACCATGCTGCCCTAAGATAAATATTTTATAGTTAATGATGAGTAAAATTGTTTCTTTCAAAAACGTTGTCTTTGACTTATGACATATTTCTGCCCTGGGGGGGGTGCAAGAATCTTTGCCCATAGACTCTCGTTAAAAGTTGTACATGTGCAGTTAGCTCCTCTTCTTTACAAGATATAGGTCTATTCTGGGTGCAACTCCTATTCCCAGACTGTAGGTGCACGGTACGGATCGTGCAGTGACACTCACAACCAGACTATGTGTGCGAGGCTAGCTGCTGTAAGTAGGCTTTAAGCCATTGAAAGCCCTTTAGCTAATGTCTATATTGCCATTTCTGTCTGATATGCCTCTCATCTTTTAGATTTGTCTCTGTTTGTGGGAGGAAAAAAACTTCAGCTGAATGTGTATTCTAAAAGTGGGAATGGGTGAGATTGTTTGTTTTTGGAGCTAGCATGCTAGCGCTAGCCTCCAGGTTATGGTAGCTCTGTGCTAAAACAGTGCTATTGCTACATTTATTTCAATGTGCTTATAGAAAAAAATATTGAGTGGGAGTGGTGGCGCAGAGGTTAAGAAGGTGAGCTTGTGATCGGAAGATCGCCGGTTCAAGCCCCGGTGCCGACAACATCAAGAATGTGGGTGGGATAAGTGAAGCAGTCACACCTGTCTCCATCCTCATCTGCCCCACTCTAGGCCCTTGAGCAAGGCCTTTAACCCCCACCATCTGCTCCCTCGGGAACCCTAGAGATCAGCTCTCTACTCCACACAGAGAGCTGTGGTAGCTCGGTGGTCTGTGGTTGTGTCAGGAAGGGCATCCGGTGTAAAAAAAATTGCCAAGTCTTCGTGCAACTAGTAGTGACCCCTGACAAAGGGAGAAGCTGAAAGAAGAAAAAAAAAATAGAAAAAATAATTATCAAACATTACTACTTTGCTATACTAGGAGAGAATGGTGGCACAAAAGGTTAGAGAACGTGGTCCTGTGAACAGAAGATCACTGATTCAACTACCAGTACAGAAAACATCAAAATGTGGATGGGTTAGATGAAGCACCCACACCTGTCTCCTTCCTCATTAGCCCCACTCTGGGCCCTTGAGCAAGACCCTTAACACCCACCATTTTTGCTCCCACAGGCGCCCTATGCCCCTTTTCCACTGTCATGGCGTGGGTCCGATAGTTTCGGCTCGACATGTGTTTGAGGTCTATGTGTTTGAGGTCTTTTCCACTAGTACTTCGGACCTGCTCTACCCGACAATTCTGGCCCTGCTTCTCAAGGGGTCCAAGCGAGCCGAGCCGTGACGTCAGAAACACTGTTGGTCACTAATTGGTCAGGGGCAGGAGTCTGTGGAGTCTTTCCAAAACAAACCGTCCGCCATTTTTCTGTACCGCCTGCCACTAGCGTTGACTCGAGGAGCGTATCTTGTACGTATTTTAAAAATATATTTAAAAAAAAAACAACTGTCAAAGTCGTGGTCAAATGTAGAAGTGCAGGCGTTGTTGTGCTTGGTGTCTGACGAAAAAGTCAAAGTGATCTAGATGGAGCGATTGGAGGGTGGTTTGGACACAGCCACTGCTCTGCTTGAATCAAATATAAGTTTGGACACAGCCACTGTTCTACTTGAATAATTTATAGAAGATGGTGAGTGTTTTCTAACATTAAACATATTTTAAGTTACTCATCTCATCTGTTCTGAACATATTTTTAACTATCAAAAGAGGCTGATGCCATAATGGGACATCGGTGCTATGATGCTAAGCTAATTTGCATAAACGGCAACTGTCCTCCGTTCCTGTTTCTCACTGTATTTTATCCAGAACATATTTCAGCACGTGACGGTTCGTCTCTAAACTCGACATTAAACCCTCCAAGACTCCTGGCTTCTGCCCTGCTCTATCAGCGGAGTCTACACCTGACAGATTTCTGTCAGCCCAGCTGCACGTCACAGAGCAGGATAACGCTGCAGCTTCTGTGCTTGGTAAGAACAGATGCAACATGGTCCACATCACTTAGCAGCTCTCAGTTATTGATTCATAGGTCTGTTTCACACAGGCCCGGTTCCTGTCTATTGTTCAGGATGGAGAGCTAACACTAGTTTTGAACTGGGAGATCAAAGTCAAAGTCAACTTTATTGTCAAAACTGCAATATTTACAGGACAAATCAAGATGGAAAATGCACTACTCTCAGACCCCTGATGCAACAATAACCATTTAAACATTAAATATATAAACATTGGGTGTATATGTATATACTGTATATGTATATATGTATATATATATA
>JBBPBX010015590.1:28959-41664 GCA_038048925.1 Garcialebias charrua | reverse complement strand
ATATATGTGTGTGTGTGTTTGTGTGTGTGTGTGTGTGTGTATGTTGTATTAACTTCAAAACATGTGCTCCCAGGACATGATTACCTGCAGTGTTCCGTCAGTGAGAACTGAACTTGGCAAAATGACCCTCTCCTACTCCGCTCCTGCTTTCTGGAATATATTACAAAAAGATTTTAAGCTATTGTCCTTGACTTATCTAAATGGCTTTAAGAATATTTTGTAATCCTGGCTAAAACCAATGCAGACATGTTCCTGTTTTTAGTTTACTACATTTGCCTTATACGGTAATCTTTCTGTTTTGCTACTTTGACATCTTTTTTTAACTTGTTAAAAAAATTCTACATGCCTCTTATGATTGTCTATTGTTGATTGTTAAAGGAAAGTCTCTTGTTGCTGTTGTCATTATTCTTAGTTGAAACCAGGTGTGTCTTGTAAATGAGTCCTCGAGGCTCAATGTGATTAACCTGCCTAAATAAAGGTTGAATGAATTAAATAAAAATACAGACAGAAACTCAAAGTTTGTTCCACAAGAGATGAGCCTGATAGCTACAAGATATGCCTACCATTCTCAAAGTTTCACACAAAATCTTGCAAAATAACATGCAATTATATTAAATGTGTACAAGGCTAACAAGGTTGAGTCAGGTACTGTGGTCAGGTTCTTCTTTGCTGAAATATTGTGTATTTATTCAAAATATTTATTTAGTCTAAAGAAAGCAAACTCAGTCTTATTGGTAGCACCTTCTCATAGTGAAAAAAATAAAATAAAACAGTTTGCTGGTGACAGTCAAAACTACCGTAGTTGTTTACATGATAAAGGAGGACCAGCAGCTTAACGACTGATCCTTAGTGACTTATGGCTGGTGGCTTTCCACAGGGGGCTGAGTACTGAAGCCAACTTCACAGTCTGAGGTCTGAGGGATACTTGCAATAACAGCATTGTAAGAGGGGGACAGTTGAACACAGAGGCCTCTACCTGTGTTTTTGGAACCTATGTCACTGAGTTGGGGGCGATCCCGTCTCAACCACCATGTTTCCTGTCCTTAGAAAAAAAATTCTGGTGTTACCGCTGTATCCTCCTTCATAATGCTCAAAACAAAGTTGACTATATTGTGACAAACTCCTCCCAGATGATAAAAAATGCTTCCTGGAAAAAATAGGTAATATTAGAAATGTCGCCCATAAAAAAAAAGAAAAAAAGGAGCAAGAGAACCGGAGTAATATTTGCCTCCACTGACATTCCCAGTCAGTTTAGCAGACCTGGTCTGTGTCAGTGCTTACATCGCAAATAATTTTAAGAATTACAAGTCACTGGGAGAGCTTGTTCAATAATCTATGAACAGCTGGGTAGACAATTTGGACATTTTTAAAGCCCCCGGATTGTAAATATGTTGAAGGTTCGTTGTTCTTGGCTCCTTAATTTTACAAAATTAATGTACATTCTCTCAGAATCAATCAACCTTTTGTATGCTATGAGTATTAAACATTGTGAAGTTCTAGGGCGGTTCCAAGGCGGTTCGGTTCCAGGATTGGTCCCACGAGGCGATGACATCATCTAGAGGTATAAAACCGTGGTCCGCCTTCGAAGATGTGTGTGTGTGTTGGACTGTGCTTGGGGTCAGGTCTGTTGGTCGCTGTAAGGTTTATTCTTATAATGTACAATAAACCTGCCTAAAACTTGCACATTCGTTTCAGAGCTTTCCTTCAACTTTTGAACCGCAACAATTTGGTGACCCCGTCGTTGAGAAGTGTGAGGTTTCGCCTGAAACGGAAGCCGATTGGGGGCTTCCCCCACGAGTGGCGGAGCAAGCGTGCAGCCAACTCTGGCGCCTTCTTCATTCAGGTGAGCAGATCTTCCGTTTATAACTAAATGTCTGCTATTGAAAACGCTAAATTTACCTTGGCTGTATGTCTGTTCTGTTTTCGGGTGGGCAAAAATTACACCGTAGTGTAGCTACGGTCGTTTGGGTTAGCGTTAACAGTTAAATAACGTGAACCACTGTTGGTATTTCATTTGAATGTGCATTTTTTTTGCTGTTTTCGTACATATAAGTAAAGTATAAAGCACATAGAAGTCCACACACACAAAGGGTGAGAGTATGAGTGCCTAAGTTTGCGTTTTTTCCCCTCTATGAGCTCCGGCCTATTGGCTGGGAGACATTTTTTTTATTTGTTTATTTTATGGGCTCCGGGAGCTGTGGAGCTGAGGTCAGATGTGAACTCCGGGATTTATTCGCCGTAGAGTCACACTGGCTTTCATCCAGCACACGGCTTGCCGTACAGAGTGGTCTGGGCCGCTCCGGGTTCACAGGTCGCTGTGCATGTGATTAAAGTTCACATCCGGGACTGTGATCGCTGTTAGAGTCAAATCTTTTCTTCCCCTTCCCAGTTGAAGTTGATTGCCGTATTTTCCGGTGTATAGGTCGCAAACTTTTTATTTTTTTTTCATTTCTTATTTTTTTACTTTCTTTTGTTTATTCATTTTTTTTTCCTTTATTTATTTTCTGTTTCACTTAGAGGCTTGTGACCTGTACTCCGGAAAGTGCTGTAAACACGCAAACTAAGGCAACAGGGAAAGATTTTTTATTTTATATATTGTTTCAGTGGGTGTATTTGCCGGCAGTAGGTCAAATTGTGAAGTCTAATAGAGGCTACCACTGCTGTGCTCTGGGGTGGCATTTTTATTGGGTGTTTTAGGAGGGTGATTTAAAACAGGCAGTTTCTTGGTTGGCTACTGCAGCTGTCCATGGTCCTGGCTGGAGGTTTGCTCACTTCACCCTTGTACAACACGTGTATAACATTATAATGTCTGACATACCTATACAAACTTGGAAAAATTGTGCCCCTGGCACATTAGGATCTGTATTACATGAGTTGTGGGTTTCATGGTGTCGGAAGGTAGCTGTCAAGAATGTTCTTGATGAGAAAAGACGTTTAGTTTCTTGGGTGAATAACATGTGTCGGTCAGGAATGTTTCCTGGTGTGGATGACCCGTCTCCATCTGCTGTTGGACTGAATAAGCTTCTTGTGCAATCAGAGAGAGCTTTGAGGTTGGCGTTAGATGAGAAGGAAAAATGTTCTGTTCTAGTGCGTAGAAAGAAAAATAAGGACTGGCAGAAGGCGGACGCCTTTAATAGAGACTGTTTATTATTTTTTGATGAAATGTGCAAAATCTTAGGTAGACAGAAACCTAGAAGTGTGCACAAAGCAGTTTCACAGAAACAAGTTGTTGGCTTGCAATCAGATTTATGGCTGTCTGCAGATAACACTTTGGTGCCTGGTACTGCAGAACTCCCTATTAAAGCCGGTGCTGCCCTCGTAACAGGAACAGAGACATGCCTTGAAACTGAACGGCTTTGTGCTCCACCTCTGCCTCCTCTTTGCCCCGCTCCCCCCCCTCCTCCTCGTCCTCCCCCGTATGCACCTGGGGGATTAACTCCACACAATCAAATGCCATTGTCGGAGCTATCATCCATAAATCTGGCTGAGCTCTCACTTGGTTCTGAACACACTAGATCCAGCTCAGACTTGCTTCTCGTTACAGGAGGTATTTTACAGACAAAATCAGCTGAAAATAGGAATATGGTGCAAGACCATGTGCAAACATTGATGGGTGGTATTCACACCACTCCTGGCTCTGTGGGTGAACAAAGGGGAGGTGATGTGTTTCGTCCACCGTCCTCTGATGCTTCTTTCAGCGTGACATCTTTGGGGGCTTCATATGACTCCGTGCCACTGACCTGTCCTGGTCCAACTGCTTGTCCTGACCTCAGGCCTCCTGCCACAACTTTTGATAAGGTCACTGGCTGGCAGCGAGGAAATTCAGGTCGATTAAATAGAATTGCTGATAATGTTCACACCTGCCTTGACGCAGCGCCTCCTGCTCAATTCATGTTACCTCTCGTTTCTTCCACCACAGCTGAGGGAGTCCGCAAACAGACTTACACGCCTTTTAGTTTGCAGGATACTGAGTTGATCCGTCAGCGTTTGCCTGATATCCAGAAAGGAGGTTCGGCTTGGATCCGCGCTTTTCTGGAGGCTTGCGCCGGAATTGTGCCATGTCTGGGTGATTGGAGGAGGGTTTTCACAGCATGCACGTCGTTTGGTAGTTTGACTGAAATAGAACAGGCTGCTGGGACTAAATTGGACCCAGACAGTGACACACTGCACGACCACGTTCAAATTTTATGGCCAATTATACGAGAGAAATATCCGACGTCTATGAAATCTTCAGACTTGTGTGAGATTCCTCCGGCTGTTACAGAACGGGGCACGACCTACTTATCTAGAGTAAAACTCTTGTGGGAAAATAGAACTGGAAATGATCCAACGATTGATCCTACGACTCAACTGTTGTTCAGAGGAGCTGTAGAGAGCTCTCTGTCTGATGATGTTAAGAAGAGCTTGGCGTCTGTTGTTGGCCTGACAAAGATGGATTATGATTTATGGGCAGCCCACATTGTTCATTTTATTGATCAATCTTTTGATAAGAGGGAGTCTGATGACAGGGAATTGAAATCCCTTGAAACTCAATTAGCTAAGGCCCAATTAAAAGACATACGTGACAAACTTAATTTCACAAAGGTGAATGCAATTCAGATGCCCCAGGTTCAGGGTCCTCCTACATCATCTGATAATTCATATCAACAGAGACCTCTGGGCCCATCCACATCCTGGCGCAGGGGTCGGAACAAACGTCTGAGGGGCAACCCTCGACCCACGGACAGGTGCCACCGGTGTGACGGGGTGGGACATTGGCATTTTCAATGTCCGACCAAACAGGATTTATCGAGACAGGAGGTGACGCCAGCTCGTTATCCACATGACGTATATCCACCACCACCAGATAATACTCCACATGGCCCTATGCCGGGAGCCAATAATCAGGCCCCAGGCCAATATCCTATCCAATAGGGGTGCCCTGGTCCGGCAGTAGGTGGCGTCTTGTATTTAGAGCCTTTGGTATCGTTAACCATTAACGGCCGAAATCACATGTGTATGGTTGATACAGGCGCCAGGTATTCGTCAGTTAACACGTCACTCCCACGATCAAAGAATACCGTACCTGTTGTTGGATTCTCGGGCAAGCCAGAGGAGTGGCCGCTATCTTGTTACGTACCATGCGTGTGGAATAATCTGCGCTTTGAACACTCCTTCCTGATTTCTGACACATGTCCAGTGAACTTGATTGGACGAGACATTCTGTGTGATCAGAACGTGACTTTGATGATGAGTCCTGACAACGTCCAGCTGAGTTTTCCTGATGGAACTGTTCAGTACTGTGCTACAGTGAAAAGCTCCATTCATCAGATGCTCCAGGTTGAAGGGACTTCTGCTGAGTCTGGTCCAGCCGAATTTCAAGCTGAAGTTTGGTGGGGAGCAGTTCCTGACTTTACAACTACGCTCTTGTACGACACACTGCAGAGCTGGAACGCCTGGATTAATGTCATAAGATCTTATGACACGCTTCCTGATGTGGCACATTGCACGCTGAACTATGACCTTTGTGGTGATGGGGACTACGATGTGCTCTGGACAGGACTGCTTGAACATTGTCAAGAGACTGGTGAATTTCCAGTGGCTGAAATCATGGACATTTATGTGGCCCCGGAGGGAGTGGTGGCAGGTGTGAAGTTGCCTGCAACGTTACTGCAACTGTATATGCTTGGCGATGTATCAGCTCCACATGTGTCATTGATGGTTGTATCTGGTGCCGATGCGAAGAATTTAGGTCCTGTGATGAGACGCTGTCTTGCTGTAAGGGAATGGGTGCCTACACAAAATCCACACTTACACTATTCTCCAGAAACTGATACTTACAGGATCACACACAGATCATTCACATTATTGTTACCTGAGAAACATTCTCTGCCTAGATCACATGGCGGAGAAAACACAGATCATGTTGATACGGACAAACTGTTAGCCAGTTTGCCTGATACACTTTGGGCCAGGAGTTCTACAGATGTGGGCCTGCTGAGTGTCAACCCTGTATCGATCGTCCTGAAGCCAGGCACGGTTCCAATCTATAAACATCAATATCGACTCCGACAGGAGCAGATTGACGGTATAGAGCAAACTATTAAGGGTTTGCTGGAAGCTGGTGTGTTGCAGCCTACTGTTTCGAGCTGGAACACACCTCTACACCCGGTACCAAAAGCTGATAAATCTCATTACCGTTTAGTTCATGATTTGAGGCCTATAAATAAGGTTGTTGTTCCATCTAATTATGGTACTCCAAATCCTTATGTTATGATGAATGCTATTCAGCCTGAACACAAGTTTTTTACTTGTATTGACCTGGCGAACGCGTTCTTTTGTGTGCCTCTGGACGCTGGATCAAGGGATCTGTTTGCATTTACCTTTAAGGGGAAACAATTCACGTACAGTAGATTGCCTCAGGGGTTCGTGGATTCGCCCTCTTTGTTCAATCATGTATTAAAGCAAGTCCTTACTGATTTGCCTTTGCCACCAGGAGTGGTTTTAATCCAATACGTCGATGATATTCTGATAGCAGCTCCGACTTCAGAAGCTATTATGCACGCATCTGAAGCTGTGCTTCGACATCTAGCCCAGTGTGGTTTTAAAGTGTCAAAACACAAATTACAGGTGGGTCGTTCAAAAGTTCAGTTTTTGGGTAGGCTCATCTCTGGCTCTGGCCTGCAACTGACACCATCTCAGAAAAGCTCCATTTTAAATCATTCTAAACCAGCAAATGTTAGGATGATGTTAAAATTTTTGGGGCTGATCAATTACAGTAAGAACTTCATTCCTGATTTCAGCCGTAAGGTGGCTCCTCTGCGGAACCTCATTTCGGCTGTGGGATATAAAAATTTTGTGTCCCCACTGCAGTGGACGGAGGAAGCTGACAGGGCATTTGTGGAGATTAAACAAGCTTTGTTTGATGCGTGCTCTCTGCAGTGTCCAGATTACTCCTTGCCATTTCACTTGGATGTGGATGAAAAAGACGGATTTGTGAATGCCGTCTTGTTTCAAAGAGGGAAAGCTGGCTCTGACAGGCACGTTTTGATGTATTATAGTTCAAAATTAGATCAAATTGAAGTTGGCCACCCTACCTGTGTGAGGCATGTAGCTGCCATTGGAAAGTCTATTTTAAAGACATCACACATAACTATGGGGAATGAGGTTTTTGTTCACACAATTCATGACGTAAAATCATTTTTGGACTCACAAACATTCACATTTTCAAATCAAAGAACAGAAAACCTCAGAAGATTATTACATAATTCACATATACATTTTACAAGCCAGGGAACAAATATGGCCGCGCAAATGGACACCACACAAGATCATAACTGCATTAGTGACACCGCACAGGAAATGAAATTACATGAAAACCTTTCTAAAGATCCTTTGGACCAGCCAGACATGATACTGTTCTGTGATGGACATAGTCATAGAAATGAAACGGGCGCATTGATCACTGCGTTCGCTGTGGTGGAAAGAAGAGATGCAGGTTTTGTTGAACTCAAGGCAGAAGTGATGAACCAGCCAGCTTCTGCGCAGCTCGCAGAGCTAAAAGCTATAACAGAAGCTTGTAACGTCGCAGAAGGAAAAAAGGTTAATATTTACACAGACTCAGCGTATGTTTTTCAGGCAGTCTATGTTGATCTCTGTCACTGGAGAAGAAAGGGATTTGTCACCTCATCTGGAGAACCAGTCAGGCATTTTAAACAATTACTGGAATTGTATTATGCATTGCAGCGGCCTAGACAAGTGGCAGTAATTAAATGCAAGGCCCATCAGAAGAGTAGCAATTTCATTGCCCAAGGGAATCATGAGGCAGATCAAGCTGCTAAAAGAATTGCAGGCTATATTTTAAGGACACAGATGGTCCAGAGACATGAGAAAAAGAGTTCTGAAGACTATTTTCAAAAGGAATTTACTCTAGAATATATCAGAGAGTTACAAAATGCAGCCGCTCCGCACGAGAAGCAGGCATGGTTAGACCGTGGAGCTAAAAAGGATAGTGAACAAATTTGGAGGAATCATGAGGGTAAAATTGTAGCTCCAGCTGGATTGTTCAACCTGCTATGCCAAGAAGCACACAGCAGGGGGCACTGTGGTACATCAAAACTGATTGACTTGATCTCACAGAATTGGTGGAACCCGTATGCCATCTGTATTGCAAAATATTTTGTACAGACATGTGAAATATGTTGCCACCATAATCCAAGGGTGGCACTTAAAACTGGACTTGGTGGATTTCCAATGCCTCAGGCACCGTGGAAAGAGATATTTACTCGTTTGCGTGGATCAATTTAGTAGGTGGGTGGAAGCTTTTCCAACGAAAACTGAAAAAGCGAAAGAGGTAATAAAGTGGTTGACAAAGGAGTTGATCCCCAGATTTGGAGTTCCTTCAGTGATCAGATCAGATAATGGAACCCATTTTGCAAACAGGGAGTTAAGGGAAGTTGAGAAATTGTTTGGCATTCGACATAAGTTTGGGGCTGTTTTTCATCCTTCATCACAGGGTTTGGTTGAACGTGCTAACCGTACTCTTAAAGAGGGGTTGGCAAAGGTTTGTGCAGACACAAAATTGAAATGGCCTGATGCCCTACCTATAGTGCTGTTCAACTTAAGGTCAACTCCAAATACTACCCTGAATGTCAGCCCTCATGAGATACTTACAGGAAGGAAGATGCCATGTCCTTTCACTCATCCGTTGCCGTCAGAAAGTACTATGTTACAATTACAACATTATGACATATCAGAGTACTTGAAGAGGCTTAATAATACTGTAATGAGTATTTCTCAACAGATTCAATTGATCCAGACTGCAGAGGGAGAACAACACTGTGCCCACGTGGATACAGGTGACTGGATTCTCAGAAAGGTAGCCCGTTTTAACTGGTCTCAGCCTAAATGGGAGGCCCTTATAAGGTGGCTGCTGTCACTTCTCACTGTGTTAAAATTTGGTTAACTGAAGAAAAGCTCAGTAACTGGATTCATAAGACACACTGTGTTAAAAGCTCTGACCCTTCTCTACGCACTCTACAGCAGGTACGAAAGGACTTGGCTGAGCTGAGCACATCTGAAGAGCTGAGCACATCCGAAGGGCTGAGCGTGTCTGGAGAGCTGGGTGCATCTAAGGAACTGTGTGAGCCATCTGTACACAGTGACACTGCAGCTCCACCTTCAACTGAGAGCTTCGATCCACCGGTTCCAAAACCCCGATACAACTTGAGGAGAAAATCAGAACAGACTTAAAATAACATTACATAAAAAGGGGACGTTGTTTGTTGTACATAATTGTTACAGGAAGAATGAATTTCCTAGCGGTGAGGTTAAGTGTGGTAACCACTTTTGGAATTATATTGTTTACAGGGCTCACTCTGTGGGTTGCAACGACAGCTAAGACAGGCTCCCCTGAAGTTGTTCACGACAATGTCAACAGATCTTGTGATGAGGACCCTAACTTCTTGCTCAGCAGAGGGGAAGATGGAACAGAGGTTGCAGAGGTTCAGATTCAGGTACACCCAGACTCTGACATTAGCAGATCAAAGAGATCCATGATAGTTAATTTCCTACAGTTTAACTTCACAGTTGGGGTGACTGCATCTGTTAAATTTGACCTTTGCTCTGTGATGTACTGTGGTGCGAGGCAGGAGTCATTTATTTGGGCAGTGAAGTATATTTGTGTGACTTATGGGCATGACATGAATTGCGGGGACTGGAATAATGTGTTGTGTAATTCAGGGCCTGCTGATTGGGGTTACAGACCAGAAAAAGCGAGAAGAGGGAAGTATCCGTTACAGGAACGCTTGTCAATCATACAAGATCATACTAAAAGCACCAGGTGTCTAGCACAAAATACATGTAATTCTTTGATTTTGACTTTAAAGAATCCTCAGAGGCAGGATAGTGACACTTATATACTGGGAGTTCATGTTTCTGGCAAAGATCCAACGAGTCCGTTCAGGATAAATGTGGTTCAGAGGGAGGAAAGTCAGATTGAATCAGATCAAGAGGTGTCTTATATGACAGATGTGACATATGAAGAAAAGTTGGCTTTGGAGACAGGTTTCACACAGCAAAATTACTGGATAGAGTATGTTGAAAATGCAGCAGAACAAGTGAAGTATAAGGATTGCGTTGTTTGTGCGAAGGCCAGGCCAGCGTTATTAATGATGACATCACCTCTTTCAAATGATTCATGTTTTCACTGCATGTTGGAACTACATATGAAGGAAAATCCCACTGATAGTTGCAAAGGTTTGGAGAAATATTTTCCCATGGCCCCAAGAGATGCAATCCCACCTGTTTTCACTCCAGTGAGAAACTCTTACACTTGTCTGGTTAGGAAAATTCAGGGAGGTATATCTGTAGGTGATATTGATTCAAGTTGGTGTAAGTTGAATGTGGATGTTTCAGCTTGGACAAACATGACGAGATTATCTGTAGCACGTGCAGATGTTTACTGGTTTTGTGGTGGTAGAACTCTAAGAAATACGTTGTCTTCAAGATGGTCAGGAATCTGTACACTCGTTTCTTTAATTTCTCCAATTAAGATGGTGAATTTAACAGGACAGGATTTGGAAACTTTCAGGAGCAGTACACATGTTATTGGTGAGTTTGAGAGGAGAAAACGTGACTTTGATCTGTATGTAGATTCTCCAGCATATATTAACGCTATCGGAGTCCCGCAAGGAGTCCCGGATGAATACAAATTAGTTGATCCTATTGCAGCTGGTTTTGAGTCTATGATTCCAACTATAACTGTAAATAAAAACGTAGCCAGGATTAATTACATTCATTTTAATGTTCAGAGGCTGAATAATTTGACAAGAGATGCACTTGAGGGCGCACATCAGCAGCTAGCAGCAACATCACTGATGGCCTATCAAACGAGATTAGCTGTGGATTTTCTTTTGGCTGAGAGAGGTGGTGTCTGCTCTATGTTTGGACAAGAGTGTTGTACTTTCATCCCAAATAACACAAGTCCAGATGGTTCATTTACAAGGGCTCTGGATGGTTTGAAATCTCTGTCTGAGGAACTAGCTGAAAGCTCTGGAGTTCAGAACCCTCTGAGTGAGTGGTTCATCTCTACTTTTGGAAGATGGAGAGCTGTTGTCGTCACAGCTGTGATTACAATATTCGCAGTTGTGGTTATGTTAATTTGTTGTGGATGCTGCTGCGTTCCTTGTGTGAGGCATTTCTGCTTGAAGTGCATCAGTAGCGCAGTGGATGATAGGTTTCCTAAGCTGCCTTCCTATCAGATGGCTGTACAGGCAGGAGAGGGCTTTCCCCTTACAGGTGTCTATGAGGAAGAAGATGAAGACGATGAAGATGAGATGGCCTGACTTGGCTAAAGCATAGTTCATATTCTTTGCTAAGGTTAACACATACCAGAAATGCACACACTGGAGCAGAGTATATGCAATGTTTTGAAGTTGTTAAGAGTTGATAAATCAAATTTTGGGAAATTTAAGGGTTTTTGAGAAAGTATTGAATTTATAAGGTCAAATTAAAGTCCAGTTGTTTTTTATTGAACGCCTTTTTAAAGGTATTGAATTTAACTTCATTATTCTTGCATATACCCTGTTGAGGCGTGATATTTGATAGGAGGGACAGTCCGCTTCATTTTATTGTTTTGTTTTTATTTTTTATTTGTTTTATGGTTTCATTTTTACATTTATTTTCGTTTGTTTTGTTTATTTCTTATTACATTTATTTGTTGTTTTGTTTGTTTTGTTTATTTCTTATTACATTTATTTGTTGTTTTGTTTGTTTTGTTTATTTCTTATTACATTTATTTGTTGTTTTGTTTGTTTTGTTTATTTCTTATTACATTTATTTGTTGTTTTGTTTGTTTTGTTTATTTCTTATTACATTTATTTGTTGTTTTGTTTGTTTTGTTTATTTCTTATTACATTTATTTGATGTTTTATTTTATTCTTTGTTTTTGGTTGATTTCTTTGCTTTTTGTTACATTTATTTTTTAGATTGTTAGTTTTGTATTGCGTTTCCAGCATATAAGCTCTGACAGTTACCGTATATTTTCTTACGTAGTTTTGTTACCAATTAGTATTGATGCTTATTTTTATATAAGGGGTTTATATTCTGGGTGGGTAACTTAGATGTAATATTGCTGTGGGTGGGAATGTTAGTGATTTCCATTGTGTGTCCAGTTCTTAATTGCATACGCACATAGTACATATAGGGTTTTTGTTGACATGATGTTTGTCATGTCAAAAGGGGAATTGAAATATATGTATATCAGTATTACACCTGAAGCACACATATTATGTGTTATGATTTATGTTCACTTAATTCCACCATATAATGTGAAAATATATTCAAGATGGAACCTTTATTTACGGGTTTTATTTCCAATAGGGAAGAGTTTTTCAGTTACACGCCTGTACAATACAACACACCCAACATTTGATGATTGACATATGAAGCTGATAGCTTGTTGGCTGAGAGGCGGATCACTCACAGAGTAGGGGAAGTTCTAGGGCGGTTCCAAGGCGGTTCGGTTCCAGGATTGGTCCCACGAGGCGATGACGTCATCTAGAGGTATAAAACCGTGGTCCGCCTTCGAAGATGTGTGTGTGTTGGACTGTGCTTTGGAGTCAGGTCTGTTGGTCGCTGTAAGGTTTATTCTTATAATGTACAATAAACCTGCCTAAAACTTGCACATTCGTTTCAGAGCTTTCCTTCAACTTTTGAACCGCAACA
>JBBPBX010015590.1:0-27207 GCA_038048925.1 Garcialebias charrua | reverse complement strand
ATGTGTATGTATCATATACATGCATATTTAAATACATTGTATACAGTAAATGTATGTGCACTTTGGTTGGCCTCGTTGCCATTTTAAGTGCTCTATAAATAAATTGGTATGGTATATGTGGACAGTAGATATATGTCATTACTAGATGATGTTTTTCTTAGTTAATTCTAGATGTTATTACTGTTTTTCTCTTGCATTTGTTGTTGGATGTAACTGGGACCCCGTGTACATAATCTCGTTTTCATCACATGTACCACATGTGGTGCAAATGACAATAAAGACTCTCTGACTCTGACTGATTATGTAGACTGCTGAGTCTATGAATAGGGTAGGCAAGTACAGGTAGTCCCCGACTTATGAGCGAGTTCCGTACCTTTGTAAGTCGAAAATTCGTAAGTAGGAAATTTTTTTTTAAATAAATAAATGTACAGTACTGTACAGTTACCAAGCACTTAGCCTATCCTAACACAGTTTTTAAAGATGAAGGAATGAGTTGAGTTGTCTCCCTTTCACATAAAGGGAGCTAGCTCCCTTTATGTGAATGGAGCCTGCTAGGGAGGAGGGAGACAATTCAACTCACTCCTTAACTGTGTTAGGATAGGCTAAGTGCTTGGTAACTGTACAGTACTGTACATTTATTTATTCATTATAAAAAAAATAAATATATATATACATATATAAAATTTTAATGAGATGCATATTCGTAAGTCCGAAACGTCGTAAGTCGAGGACTACCTGTATAAGCCTTGGCTTCAGCCTATTCCTTTTTTGGTAAATGATTGATTTAACATTTTATGTTGTTTTCCTTTTGTTGGTATTGTTTTTAATTTACCAAAATAAAGTTGACTTGAGTTGAATCTAAAGTTGTTGACACGTGTCAGTTGGGTGTCTCATCTCTTGCTGGTTTCTTTCCACAGTGCGTCTGGTGCCAGTGTTGTTGCCATCGACAACAAGATCGAGCAGGCCATGGTGAGTTCTCCACAGAGCACGAGCGGCGCTCGTTCTTCACTTTTGACGCGCTCATTTCAGTGAACTCCCTTTCTCCGCTTCCAGGACTTGGTGAAGAGCCACCTGATGTACGCCGTTCGCGAGGAGGTGGAGGTGCTGAAGGAGCAGATCAAAGAGTTGTACGAGAGGAACTCTGCGCTGGAGCGCGAGAACGCCGTGCTGAAGTCACTGGCCAACACGGAGCAGCTCGGCCAGCTGTCCGGTCAGCTCAGCGGCTTGTCGGCGCCGCTGCAGCTGCACCAGTACGCGCTCGCCAACAGCACGGCTCCCTCGCTGGTTCACCACGACGCGAGTCAGGGCGTCCCCTACCAGCCGAACATCACCTCGGCTTGAACCCTTTGAAACACTCTCATTAACTAACACCTCCCTCACACAGGAGAGGAGGTTCTGGTTCCACCGCACCCCCCCACACACACAAAAGCCCTCGTGCAACAAAAGACGTGGCTCGGCTCAGTACGTTCCATTTAAATCCAAGTCTACAGCAACGTGTTTGTCATCAAGAGCCACGGCTCAGCTTCACAGGACCGTCAACATATTCCATATGAAGACATGTACCAACCCTTAAGGTCTTATTCTGGTCCTGTGTTTGGCTGCAGTAAAAAAAGAGGGGGGGGGTGTAGCTGCTGCACATTGTAAAACTGATTGTTCGTGTGCAGGAGGTGACGTTCACCAGCTCAACCAGCTTGATTTGTTGGGACAGACTGGAGGAAGACAATGTTAAAACTTTGTGAAGGACCATCGTGACGAAGGTCCTGTCAAACCATCCAGCGTGGACTGTCCTCCCGAGTGTCCACACCCCCACATCACTCCACGGCTGGAGGAGGCCAGAGGAACGAGTGGCACTGGGGAGGAGGGTGGAGGGATACGTGCGGAGCGAGTGGAGCGCTTCGGCTCGTTGAAATGCTGCATTGCAAGCCTTTTTTTTCTTCTTTTCTTCAAAGCCACCGTGCTTTGACATGAATCCGAATAAATTTTCATTAGTTCAGTTTTAAGTGTTTTCATTTATTTATTTCAGGGCTGCTATTTTCATAATGTAAATGTCATGGAGTTACATATTAAAAGAAGAAAAAAAAAACTTTTTCTTTGAGTTTTATGTTTTTTTTTAAACTGTCAGGTATAAATTTCATATATACACATACATGTTGGCAACGTGGATCTCAAAAAGTAGGCAATAAGTTCCACGATAGAATGAGCGCAAACACTAAAGCTGAGCTTTTTGTTCAGTGAAATCCAGGTTGAATGTATATTTTGTAAAGTATTACGAGCGTGGAGGGATTGCACAGGAGAGCGCCTGTTAGGATATGAAATGTGACGGGATGGTTCAGTACAAGTGAAATTTCTTTAAGACTTTGTCATGAACGGAGGTGAATTTTGAGGGGTTTGGTTTAGAGGTGGAAGAAATGAAAAGCTGTGAAAAGTCTTCAACCTACTTTATAACCAAAGACTCAAAAACGTGTTCTTTTTATTATTATTTTTAAATGCACACGTTTTCTACTGTCCCTCCCCGTTTATGTTCTGCGTGATCTCTGATTGGACCACTGTCTTACCTCGTGATTTATTTTAATTTTTAATCCAGCACTCTGAATTTTTCTGTGAATGTTTGTCGGAGGGTTCGTTTTTGGTCGGGGTGGAGGAGGTGTTTGACGCAGTAGATGTGGAGGAAAAGAATGGAGGGAATAAAAATAGTTTGAGGGAGGAGTGCGTAAAAAAAAAACTGTCACAAAAGGAGCCATTGTTATTGTTCTCATGTGAACGCCGTTAAATCCAGTCTATTAAACATTTCACACTTTTGACGCTGCAGCCATTGTGTCGGAGCTTATTATGGGATGTCCTGTCTGTCACGTCTCTGCGCCTCCTGCAGTCGGCAGGCCGTTCGGCTTCTTTGTGGCTTAAAACCAAACCAAAATGTTTATTAATTGTACAATCAGACATGCATTTTTTGTTTTGTTTTCTGCTTTATTTTTCTTCCATTTGAAGGAGAAGCCATGTACAGTACATGCCAAATGTACTGAATGAAAGTGATCACTGAGCCTTGGAGAAAACAAATGTCCTAGTAATGTGCTTTTCAGACAATTTTAGTTCTCTTGTCAGAAATAAATAACCTTTTCATTATCAGAACGTCGTCAGCTGTTCTTATTCCCACACATCCACACACGTGTTCAATTTTCATTCTAACTTTCAGTTTCAGACTTTCCTTCTCGTCAGTGTCTGTATAAATGTCACAGCGGTAAACACAATTGTGTGTAGAAGAAAGTTTGCCACAGGCCATACAAACATCACCACAAAAACATCCTGCAGGTAAAAAAAAATAAAGGGAAAACTGGAAAAACAAACATGTTTTTACAAAACTATAGAGATTTTCTCAATAAAATTAGAGGCATTTAGTAAAGTTGTAAAATGTAATCAAGTTTATTTGGTTTAAAAAATGGGTAACAATAAAAACTAGAGAAATTGCATTTCCTGTAAAAAAAAAAAAGTGTGAATGCTCATTGCAGAGAAACTTGCTGAGAAACAGCTGAAATGAGCAAAAAAAACTATTTTAAATGGAAGAACAAGCCTAATTTAGCAGAAGAAAGCAGAAAGAACATATTTGCTGAATTAGGTTTAAACAAGAAATTGATATAAAAATTTGCAAATTATCAAAAAATACATAAAAAGGCTGAAATTAGCACAAACACTTTTTTTGCTGAAAAGGCAAGAAAGAAGCTTAAATTACCAGAAGAAGCTGAAATGAGTTTTTTTTAAAAGCTGGAAAAGCTCAAATTAGCATCAAAAGAGCTAATGGCTGAAAGAGTAGAAAACGTTAGCCTGGTTAAAACCAGACCCTTGTCCTTCACTTACAAAGCGAAGTGAAGGACAAGGGTCTGGTTTTAACCAGGCTAAGAAAACGTTGAAACTAGCAGAAAAAGCTGAAAGCACCAGTAATTAACATGAAAAATATTCTGAAAACAGCTGAAATTACAGTAACTAAAATGCTAGCTGAAAAGTTACAAGCTTAAATTAGCAGAAGAAAGCAGAAAGAACAAATATTTGCTGAATTCGGTTTAAATTAGTACAAAAAGTTTTTTAAAAAAAGCTAAAATTAGCACCAAAAAATGGCAGAAAAGAAGCTGAAAAGACATAAAGAAGCTTAAACTACCAAGCAGAATAAATGAGTTAAAAAAATGTGGAAAAGCTAAAGTTAGCATCAAAATAGCTAATAGTAGCTGAAAGAGTAGAAAAAGCTGAAACTAGCAGAAAAGCTGAAAAGAGCAAAACAAGCTAAATTAGCATAAAGAAGTTATGACTGAAGGTAGCAGTAATAACCTGAAAAAACAATTTATCTGAAAACAGCTGAAATTACAGTAGCTAAAATGCTAAAAAAAAAAGGCTAGCTGAAAAGTTACAAGCTTGAATTAGCAGAAGAACGCAGAAAGAACACATTTGCCAATTTACACAACACACATTATGCTGAAAGCAGTGGAAATGAGCACAAAAAGTGGAAATTATCTGAAAAAGGCTGAAAATAGTGCAAAAAGCTGTTAGACACAAATTACCCGAAGGAAGTTGAGAAGGCACATTTTGAAAAAGTTGAAATGTGTCCAAAAATTTGCAATCACCCCCCCCCCAAAAGGCTAAAATGAGCATAAAACCGCTAAATAGTAGCTGAAATAGCAAAAAAACCTGAACGTTTTGATACGTGATTTGTTGAAATAGCTGGATGCTGGGCAGCACGGTGGTGCAACCGGTAGAGCTGCTGCCTCTCAGCGAGCAGGTCCCTGGTTCAAATCCTGGTCCAGGGGCCTTTCTGGGTGGAGTTTGCCTGTTCTCTCTGTGCATGCACAGTGTTGGAAACTTTACAGATTACAATAAATGTACTGTTCCTTTTAGATTTAAGCTTTTCTGACAAGTATAACGAAGCAGTTTCAGCTGTGAGTGTCTTCAAAGACAAAAACTGAATGTGATGTCTTTTTCTAAACGCTGAAGAAACGAGAGTGAGTCTCCTCCAAGCTCATTAAAACACATCATTGTACCAGAGTTACTCTGGGTGACATTAATCAGACCAATGTTCTGAGGAGCCCAGGGGGTATTTTTCAACAAGGCTTTCTCTGAACTGTCAAGTTCCTGATCTTAGGTGTTAAGCTTTTTAGACCGTATGTTTTTGTAACAGCTTCCAGTTTTTACTTAAGAGGAAGACATTTTTATCTTATCTTTAAAATAAGGGGTTTTACCTTCTGCAGATTTCTTCCTCCTAAAATGGAAAAAATAATAATAATAACCTGTTTCCACTCAGGTGTTTTCTGTCTATATTTAGAGTTCCTTGAGATTTTGTATAATATTGTTGTGCGCTGGAAGCATGAAAATGTAGGTGACGCCAACTTTTATTAGGCCTAGAGCTAATTTTGATGTAATATTTTCCTGACAGTTGAAGGAAGTTGAATGTCCTCCAAATTCCTAGTCTCTGATAACGCTCCGCGGAGTCTGATGATTAGAAGGAGTTTGATCTTTTTCCATGAAGGAAGTGGTTCTTCTAAATTTTTACCACAGGTAGAGGGGGAGTGGACACAACCTGCTCTGTATGAAAGACACCTGAGCACGCAGAGGTGAAATCATCCTCGGTTGTCTGTCAGCCACGCATCAACTCGTACATTAATCACAACATGGCTGCAGTTTTATAGTTTTAGTTCAAAGCAACCAAACCTGGATGAACTCCATCACAACTGATGAATAATTAGACCCAATTTGTAATTTTTTATCACTGTTTAATGGTGTGATTTATGATTCAGTATTTACACCACTGTTAGCCAGTTCATTTCTTATTTTCCCATGTTTTGCTATATGACAATCTTAAAGCAGAACATTCAGCTCATTCAGAAGATGAGTGGCTTTTAAACTTTTATACTTTTCAAATTATTTTACATTATTTACTCATCTTTTCCACATAGAAATACAAAGAGGTCTCTTCAGTTCCTTTAAAAGGTTTCCAGTTCAGTTCTCTTTGAAATCTGCTTCAGAAAATTACTCTGTTTTTGATTTCTTGTGCTATTTTTAGCTTTTAGCTACCATTCTGTTACTTATCACACAGTCCTTTGTTACTTTTAGCTTCTAGTTAGCATTTTGCTACTGTAGCTTTTATATAGACTTTTATTACTTTTAGTTTTTAACTAACCCTTTCTTGCTTTTATCTAACTTTTTGTTATTTTTAAATTTGCGATGACCTTTTTCTACTTTAACTTTTAGATGGCTTTAAGCTACTTTTAGCTCCAAAATAATTTTTTCTTGCTTTTATCAAGCTTTTTGCTAATTTTAAATTTGAGATTACCTTTTGCTACTTTCGTTTTTAGATAGCTTAGCTAATTTTAGCTTAAATAACCTTGTGCTTTTAAAGCTTTTAGCTAGCATATAGCCACTCCTAGCTCTTGTAGCTTTTATCTAGCTGTATGCTACTCTTAGGTTTTAGCTTGTATTTTGCTACTTTTTGTGTTGCTACGATAGTTTTTAGAAAGTCTTTTGTTTTAGTTTTTAACTAACCTTTTCTTGCTTTTATCAAGCTTTTTGTTATTTTTACATTTGCAATGACCTTTTGCTACTTTAGCTTCTTGATAACTTTTATCTACTTTTTGTTTTAAAACAACCTTGTGTTTTCTAGCTTTTAGCTAGCATTTAGTCAATTTTCAGCAAGGCCGAGCGCAATTCGTGGCACCGGCATGTCGTACTGACACTTCCTGTGACATGCCACTCTTCCTGTGACATGCCACTGTTTTTGTGACATGCCACAGTTTTTTGTGCCACTAGATGGCAGTTTTTACTGACATGTCAGTGTTTTCACAGTGACATGCCACAGTTTTTTGTGCCACTAGATGGCAGTTTTTACTGACATGTCAGTGTTTTCAGCATGTCAATGCCTATTTTCGCCTAATTACTCATTTATACTGCCTCTTATTAAAATATTGATTCAAAATTGTGACTGTATTGCTTTTTAAATCATAGAAAACATTTATTTAATGGATATTTACTTGTTGTGGGGGACATGTAGTACTGACATGTCAGTGTTTTCAGCATGTCAATGCATATTTTCGCCTAATTAAATCATAGAAAACATTTATTTAGTGGATATTTACTTGTTGTGGGGGACATGTAGTACTGACATGTCAGTGTTTTCAGAATGCCAATGCCTATTTTCGCCTAATTAAATCATAGAAAACATTTATTTAAGGGATATTTACTTGTTGTGGGGGACATGTAGTACTGACATGTCAGTGTTTTCAGCATGTCAATGCCTATTTTCGCCTAATTAAATCATAGAAAACATTTATTTAAGGGATATTTACTTGTTGTGGGGGACATGTAGTACTGACATGTCAGTGTTTTCAGCATGTCAATGCCTATTTTCGCCTAATTAAATCATAGAAAACATTTATTTAATGGATATTTACTTGTTGTGGGGGACATGTAGTACTGACATGTCAGTTTTTTTGTGACATGCAACAGTTTTTTTGTGCCACTAGATGGCAGTGTTTTCAGCATGTCAATGCCTATTTTCACCTAATTAAATCATAGAAAACATTTATTTAAGGGATATTTACTTGTTGTGGGGGACATGTAGTACTGACATGTCAGTGTTTTCAGCATGTCAATGCCTATTTTCGCCTAATTAAATCATAGAAAACATTTATTTAAGGGATATTTACTTGTTGTGGGGGACATGTAGTACTGACATGTCAGTGTTTTCAGCATGTCAATGCATATTTTCGCCTAATTAAATCATAGAAAACATTTATTTAATGGATATTTACTTGTTGTGGGGGACATGTAGTACCGACATGTCAGTGTTTTTGTGACATGCAACAGTTTTTTTGTGCCACTAGATGGCAGTGTTTTCAGCATGTCAATGCCTATTTTCACCTAATTAAATCATAGAAAACATTTATTTAAGGGATATTTACTTGTTGTGGGGGACATGTAGTACTGACATGTCAGTGTTTTCAGCATGTCAATGCATTTTTTCGCCTAATTAAATCATAGAAAACATTTATTTAATGGATATTTACTTGTTGTGGGGGACATGTAGTACTGACATGTCAGTGTTTTCAGAATGCCAATGCCTATTTTCGCCTAATTAAATCATAGAAAACATTCATTTAAGGGATATTTACTTGTTGTGGGGGACATGTTACTGACTGTCAGTGTTTTCAGCATGTCAATGCCTATTTTCGCCTAATTACTCATTTATACTGCCTCTTACTAAAATATTGATTCAAAATTGTGACTGTATTGCTTTTTAAATCATAGAAAACATTTATTTAATGGATATTTACTTGTTGTGGGGGACATGTAGTACCGACATGTCAGTGTTTTTGTGACATGCAACAGTTTTTTTGTGCCACTAGATGGCAGTGTTTTCAGCATGTCAATGCCTATTTTCACCTAATTAAATCATAGAAAACATTTATTTAAGGGATATTTACTTGTTGTGGGGGACATGTAGTACTGACATGTCAGTGTTTTCAGCATGTCAATGCCTATTTTCGCCTAATTAAATCATAGAAAACATTTATTTAAGGGATATTTACTTGTTGTGGGGGACATGTAGTACTGACATGTCAGTGTTTTCAGCATGTCAATGCCTATTTTCGCCTAATTAAATCATAGAAAACATTCATTTAAGGGATATTTACTTGTTGTGGGGGACATGTAGTACTGACATGTCAGTGTTTTCAGCATGTCAATGCCTATTTTCGCCTAATTACTCATCAAATTACTCATTTATACTGCCTCTTACTAAAATATTGATTCAAAATTGTGACTGTATTGCTTTTTAAATCGTAGAAAACGTTTAATTAAGGGATTGCATGTGCTTTGGAAACAATGCCACAAATAGTGTTTCCTATTTATTTAACATGCTGTAAGGAAAGAGGCGTTCCACAAGTAGCTGGTTTGTAACACAATAATGATGGCTACGGTATTTTGATTTCTTACTCAGAAATTTACCTGTGGAAGCACCTGGCCAAACGGGTGTCAGAGAATACAGTACATATTTCTCGATGTCATAGTATGACATAGTACCACAGCATACTGGTGGGTTACAATGAGGTCATGTTTTCATAGTTTTTAATAAATACTGATGCGTGTTTCCCCCTACCCGCCACCTCTATTTCAGATGGGGAGAGGCTGCAGCAATGAAGACAAATGGTTACTTTAAAGTAATATATTTATTAACATCACCTATTCAAATCTTGCAAAAATCTTTAATCCCATGTTATCCACTATGTTACTGAAGAACTTTTCGTAGTCGTCCTTCAGTTCAAATACAAAGGTGAACAGTTCTGCTGGAGAGTTCTCATCCATCTCGTCATCCCAACTCTTGAGGGCCTGAAGAGCTTCTGCTTGTTCTTGATCATCATAGTCCAGAACAACAGGAAGCGTTAAAGCTGCAGTATGTAGCTTTTTTTATGAACATATTTCTTCACTCTGTCACTACCTCCTGACAGACTGATGTTAGCCAGGTAATCTCTGAAAAAAAAATTAAAAAAAATATTGTCCCCTTGCTTCTCCAGGTGGTAAATAAGCATTTCTAAAAAGAAAAGGTGACCCGCCATTTTCCAGCCAATAAAAACAGAGTTTGTAACCAGCCAATAAAAACAGAGCTTGAATTTGAATCAGCCAATAAAAACAGAGCTTGAATTTGAAATTCAACAGACCACAAGGGGGCAGAGCCACATATGGCTCTGAGGGGGAGGGATCAGAATGCTTTGCCTGTTGAAAATATTTCTAACTGCTGCAGTTCTACAGAAACTGCATACTGAACCTTTAATCGCCCCTCAAAGGTTTGTTTTCGGCACCAGTCGGCTGCAATCTGGCTGTGATCAAGGATGGAGCTTTCCTGCGTAAAATTAAATAGATTAGTGAGTGTATTATACAGTATATGTCACCTGTTAATACAATTTGGCGATTTAGCTAACATTAAGAGATCATATTCCCTTTGACATAATAACAGTAGTGTTGTATAACAAGTGTGTCAAAACCCCTTTTATTCAAAAACCGATTTCATTAAATGGACCAATTGTTTATTTATCAATTAGCTGTTGAAGAACTTTCACCTTTTCTGTGCCTTGCTTTGGTTGTACTTTTTGATCTCTGGAAATAAAAGAAAATAGGGACGGGGTGAGCCAGTTCTGCATTCTGTCATGACTGTGTTATACGGTCTGCACCCACAATTGTTATTTACCCATCATTGTCCTTGATGGTCCTCAGAAGCACTTTCATCATTTTGAAAACCGCCCCCTAGCTTGTCGTTTGTAGTTCTGTTATCATTCACGAGCGTTTGTATATATTTCTGTTTATGTAGTGTTCTGTAGTTCTGTTTTAATAAAAAAAATAAAAATAAGTTAAATAAATAGGAAACCCCATTTGTGACATTGTTTCCAAAGAACATGCAATCTCAACTCAACTCAACTTTATTTTGGTAAATTAAAAACATTACAAACTAAAGGAAAACAATATAAATGGTAAATCAATAATTTACCAAAAAAGGAATAGGCTGAAGCCAAGGCTTATACTTGCCTACCCTATTCATAGACTCAGCAGTCTACATAATGACAGATATCTACTGTCCATATATATACATAAGTGCACATACAAACATTTACTGTATATTTAAATATGCATGTATATGATACATACATGTACACATACTCACATTACATACATACATGGTTACACAATACATATATACAGTACAGTACATATACATAACATCCCCATAAGCTTTTATAATTTCACATTTTAAGGCTCTTTGAAAACTCACCAAAAAAGCACATAATTTGAGATTATCATTCAGTTCATTCCACAGTTTCACGCAGATAACTGAAATACATCTAGATTTTACTTTACTGTTCTCTTTACCTTGTTCAAATATTAACAAACCTCGTAAATTATAATTACTCTCTCTTAACTTAAATAATTTATGAATTCCAGAGGGAAGACTTTTATTAAGTGCTTTATACATTATTTCCAGTATTATTTTTATAAAAACAATGTCATTACATTTTAAAGTATTATATTTAATAAAAAGTTTATTAGATTGTTCTCAATATCCCACTTTATTATTAAGCCTAATTGCTTTTTTTTGTAACTTTATTAACACGTCAATAGTAGTTTTATTTGCATTTCCCCATATTTCTGAGCAATATGACAAGTAGGACATAATCAAGGAAGAGTATATAATATGCAAGCCTTTTACAATTTTTTTAAATATTTTATTTTAAACAATATTCCAATAGTTCCAATCCCTTAATTAAATGTTTTCTATGATTTAAAAAGCAATACAGTCACAATTTTGAATCAATATTTTAATAAGAGGCAGTATAAATGAGTAATTAGGCGAAAAAATGCATTGACATGCTGAAAACACTGACATGTCAGTACTACATGTCCCCCACAACAAGTAAATATCCACTAAATAAATGTTTTCTATGATTTAATTAGGCGAAAATATGCATTGACATGCTGAAAACACTGACATGTCAGTACTACATGTCCCCCACAACAAGTAAATATCCATTAAATAAATGTTTTCTATGATTTAAAAAGCAATACAGTCACAATTTTGAATCAATATTTTAATAAGAGGCAGTATAAATGAGTAATTAGGCGAAAATAGGCATTGACATGCTGAAAACACTGACAGTCAGTAACATGTCCCCCACAACAAGTAAATATCCCTTAAATGAATGTTTTCTATGATTTAATTCGGCGAAAATAGGCATTGACATGCTGAAAACACTGACATGTCAGTACTACATGTCCCCCACAACAAGTAAATATCCCTTAAATAAATGTTTTCTATGATTTAATTAGGTGAAAATAGGCATTGACATGCTGAAAACACTGCCATCTAGTGGCACAAAAAAACTGTTGCATGTCACAAAAACACTGACATGTCGGTACTACATGTCCCCCACAACAAGTAAATATCCATTAAATAAATGTTTTCTATGATTTAAAAAGCAATACAGTCACAATTTTGAATCAATATTTTAGTAAGAGGCAGTATAAATGAGTAATTAGGCGAAAATAGGCATTGACATGCTGAAAACACTGACAGTCAGTAACATGTCCCCCACAACAAGTAAATATCCCTTAAATGAATGTTTTCTATGATTTAATTAGGCGAAAATAGGCATTGGCATTCTGAAAACACTGACATGTCAGTACTACATGTCCCCCACAACAAGTAAATATCCACTAAATAAATGTTTTCTATGATTTAATTAGGCGAAAATATGCATTGACATGCTGAAAACACTGACATGTCAGTACTACATGTCCCCCACAACAAGTAAATATCCATTAAATAAATGTTTTCTATGATTTAAAAAGCAATACAGTCACAATTTTGAATCAATATTTTAATAAGAGGCAGTATAAATGAGTAATTAGGCGAAAATAGGCATTGACATGCTGAAAACACTGACATGTCAGTAAAAACTGCCATCTAGTGGCACAAAAAACTGTGGCATGTCACTGTGAAAACACTGACATGTCAGTAAAAACTGCCATCTAGTGGCACAAAAAACTGTGGCATGTCACAAAAACAGTGGCATGTCACAGGAAGAGTGGCATGTCACAGGAAGTGTCAGTACGACATGCCGGTGCCACGAATTGCGCTTGCTGTCTCTCTCAATTTTAGCTTTTGTTGCTTTTATCCAGCCGTTTGCTACTCTTAGGTTTAACTTGTATTTTGCTACTTTTTGCGTTACCATTTTCTACTTTTATTTTTAGCTAGCATTTTGCTACTGTAGTTTTTAGATAGACTTTTGTTACTGTTAGTCTTTAGCTAACCTTTTCTTGCTTTTATCAAGCTTTTTTTTGGTTGCTATTTTTAAATTTGAGATATTTTTCTACTTTAGCTTTTAGATAACTTTTAGCTACTTTTTGCTTTAAACAATCTTGTGCTTTTGTAGCTTTTAGCTAGCATTTAGTCACTTTTATCTCTTGTTGCTTTTATCCAGCTGTACGCTAGTCTTAGGTTTTAGCTTCTATTTTACTACTTTTGCACTGCTATAGCTTTTAGATAGCAGCCTTTTGCTACTTTTAGTTTTTAACAAATATTTTTGGCTTTTATCAAGCTTTTGCTAATGTTAAATTTGAGATGGCCTTTTGTTACATTAGCTTTTAAATGTTTTCAGCTTTTAAATAACCTTGTGCTATTTTAGCTTTTTTCAGTCACTTTTAGCTCTTGCTTTTATCCAGCTGTTGGCTACTTTTAGGTTTTAGTTAGTATTTTGCTACTTTTCGCCTCTAGTTACTGTCTTTCTACTTTTATTTTTAACTTGCCGTTTGCTTCTGCCTTGGCTCGTGTTTCGCTCTGTTCAGCGACTGATTTGCTTCTTTTAGCGTTAACCTCTCAGTTTCAGCTTCTTCCGAAAATTTCAGCTGTCATTCAGCACTCGTGCAGAAAATACAGTTTTTCCAGTTTGCATTTTGACTCCACTGGTTTTAATAACCATTTCTATATTTTCTTTTTTGTGAAACTAGTTAAATTTATGCCAACACTTCAGCGATGACTACGATTTGAATATTAAAAGGATTATTTCCATGCTGTGAGCGCATGTGTTCACCACAGGCCGACACGCCCAGAAACAACCTCTGACTGTCATCTTCAGTTCTGAGCAAACATGAAATATCTCATGTAGTCTGACGTGGAGGTGGAAACATGTCAGCACCTGTGTCCACAGCTTTCTGTATGCGCATGTTGCTTCGGCGTGCACACAAACAGAAGCAGAATATAAGCGGCTGTGAACAGAAACAACCTTTTTGGTCTCACATCACGCAGTTTGCTGTTGTGACCAAAACCGCCCATATTGCCAGAAGTGCAGGAGGTTTTGTCTCAAAACAATGAGTTTGCAGAAAAACTCATAATCTGTTCAAAATAAATAAACATTGCAACACCCTCCGCCTATATATGACCTTAAATACAACAACTGAATACTTCCAATTAAAGTTTGTGTCCAGAACACAGAGTGTGAATAAAAGAGAAGTGAGTGAGACGACCTGATCTAACAAGGCTGAGTCAGGTCCTCTGGATGGATTCTTCTTGTTGAAACGTTTCGTCTTTTATCCAAAAGACTTCTTCAGTCTGAGACCTGCAACAAACTCATCAGTCTAATTGTTATTATTATTATTATTAGACCTTTATTTATACAGGTTAGTTCCCATTGAGCCTGAGGACATGAGGGTGGAGGATAATAAGTCTCTCAGGGTTTTGTTCACGAGTGGAATCCTCCCAGAAGAGCTGGACGAGGCGGCTGTGGAAGTGATGTCTGGACCTCGCTGCTCAAGCTGCTGCCCCTGTGACCTGACTTTGGAACAAGCAGAAGATGAATGGATGGATGGATGGATGGATGGATGGATGGATGGTAGGTAGGTAGGTATGTGACATAAGATTTAGGAAAGCTTATGAACCATATTTAAATTATTATAAGCTTGATGGATTTATGCTGGTGAACATTCTCAGTAGGGGTGTGAATCTCTCAGTGTTTGGAGAATTGATTCGATTCCGATTTTTGATGCACCGATTCGATTAAAAATCGATTTTCGATTCTAAAACGATTTTCATTCAGAATCGATTTTCGATTCAGAATCGATTTTCGATTCTGAAACGATTTTCAATTGAAATCATGAAAAGATTAAACAATAATGTAAACAAATAAAACATTTATTTAAAACAATAATGTATGCTTGTAGCAAACATTAATAATGTCAAATAATACAGTATAAATACAGCAGATGGGTATATGAATAGAATGCAGCAGCTTTAATCGGGTCCCGGAGGTCACTGGTGCCTATATCCAGCAGTCACTGTGCGAGAGGCAGGGGACACCCTGGACATGTCTCCAGTCCATCACAAATAATTCAAAATACAAACGTAAACAAAGATTTCAGCCTACTGTATTGCATAAACATTTAACTCAAAATAAAATAGACTTCAAAATCATATTGCATTCATCCATGTTTCAAATGTGTATGGATGGATTTTGTTTAAAAGATTTGTTTGGTAAATCTTTTCAACAAAAGCCATCTATCCATCATCTTTACCCACTTTATCCTTATCGGGTCCTTGAGGTCACTGGTTCGGGTCAGATTTCTTCTTCTTTCTGCCACCTTTCATTTTATGTATTCTTTCATATACTATGAGATATGGTTTTATTTTCTTTATCTTTTGGGTTTTAATAAAAATAAAAAAAACAAAACGATTTTGGGCTTTTAGAATCGATTTTGAATCGCCAGGACTAAGAATCTTGATTCTTTAAAAAAATTGTTTTTTTTCCTGCACCCCTAATTCTCAGTCATCCAGGACATGATAAAATCAAAAAAACTTTCAATACCTGTTACAAATAAAGTCCAGCTGTTTCTGTATTGAACATTTTTTTTATCTTGATGGATTTAGTTCTGAACGGATCACATCTTGACACAGGAGTGAAACTCGGGCCTCCTTTACACGAACCTCCAACAGAGAGAGCCTCAGGCAACCATCAGCCTGGATCAACTGGAGACAGCAAGAAAGACGACAAAGACAAAGAGGTTAAGTGTTGAGAAAAAAAAGGTAGCGTGTTCACAAATTTCTCAAGCTAGAGTGGTTTTTTCTTTCTTTCTCACCAAGCAGTGGTTTGTGAAAAACTTTATCCCAGGAGGCCAGGAAGAGAAGAATCATCCTATGCAAGGTGTGTGCACAACGCCCCAGAATTAGGTCAAGCACACCAGGTTAAGTCCAAGTGTGAAACTGAACCAGCTCTGCATTGTTAGTCAAACTCGGGCTGCAGAATCCACACAAAAGTGATGAACTACGTCAGCGGGGCCCCTTTCTGCCTGCACCTGAGGACAACGTTAACGAGCAAACTCCAAGATCAACTGTATGCTCCAAATAGCCCTGCCGTTGTTGCAAACTGGATCAACAAGGCTTTGCGTCATTGACAGCTCTTCCTGTTCACATACTTTCCACAGATCAAGTGTGTTCATGCAGCAGCCGTGAGTCACACACACACACACACACCAGTGGAGTTGGCTAAGAATGGGGGAGTGTTTTAAACGTCACTGTGGTTCTGTAAAGTCCACATTATGAATGGGGAGTGAAAAGAAAAGAATAAAGACAGAAATAAATCAACGTTTCCTCCCTCCCCATACCTTCACTGTTGACGTGTCCTGACACATTCTGACCCCTGGAGCTTTTTTTTTTTAAAGTACGTGACAAAAGTCAGGACTTGTTAAACACATTAGCCACACATCACTGTTTTTATTGTACATGGGTGTAAAACATCTAGTAGACACATAAAATTATTATTTTTTTAATGTGTCATAGCATTTTATATTGAAGCCCAAAGAATTAGATAACAAACTCAAGAATGATAAGTCACAGCGTCAAATATATTTGACACATTTCCTGAGTAGTGACCGTGAAGTACAGTAGCCTATTCCAAGGAATCACCTATAATAAAAGCTTGTATCTAATATTCTTGCAAATAAGTTTTAATCCATTCAGGCTGTTACTTCTGCTGCTGACATTATTTATGTGTTTGTGTACTTTTGTGCAGTGACAAACACAACCCCTCCTTTCAAGTTCACAGTTAAAGTGAAACTGGCACAATAGGCTCATGTTATGTGTATTTAAACAACTCAAGAGAATGGCGCCCTCTAGTGATCAAAAAGTGGAAGTACATCCACGCTTCAGAATCCAATGTGTTTTTTTTGTAGACTTTTCAACAGAAAAAAAAGCTATTTAATTTGATCATTTTTAGTTTTTGAGTGAAAGGATCAAAGTCCAAAATGTTATTTTTAAGGCTTGAAGGCACTCTCTGCAATGTTTTCAACCGATAAAAATAAAAATCATACAATCATCCTCCCAGTTTTGGTTTTCCCCTCCCCCACTTCAACCCGGTGGTCAGAAATCTTGGAGTGCAGCTTGACTCCAACTTAAAGCTTGATAAACAGATCAGTTCTGTTGTCAAGACCAGCTTTTTCCAGCTCCGTCTGCTCTCCAAAGTCAAGTCATTTCTCAGCCGTGGTGATCTGGAGAAGGCCATCCATGCCTTTGTGACCTCCAGACTTGATTATTGTAATGCTTTGTATGTTGGTATTAATCAATCCTCCATCTCCCGTTTACAGCTTGTACAGAACTCTGCCGCGCGCTTTTTGACCAACACACGAAAATATGAACACATCACTCCTGTCCTGTCCTCTCTACACTGGCTCCCGGTTCAGTTCAGGATACAGTTCAAGCTGCTCCTGTTTGTTTTCAAAGCTCTGAATGGACTTGCACCTCTCTACATCTCAGAACTTTTGAAAGTCCATCAGCCCAGCAGAGCTTTACGATCTGCCAGTCAACACCTGCTGGAGGTGCCTCGCTCAAGGTACAAACAATGGGGAGACCGGTCATTTTCTGTTGCCGGCCCAAAAGCCTGGAACAGCCTCCCCCTTGAGCTGCGTGCCACCTCTGATCTGACTCTGTTCAAAACCAGACTGAAGACCCACTTGTTCAAAAAAGCTTTCAGTGTGTAACTTTTATTACTTTTGGTATTTTAGTATGTAGCATTTTTATTTCCATTGCCTTCTTTTATTGCTGTTGTTTCTTATTCTATTTTCATTGATTTATTGTTCCAGTTTATTCATCTTTTTATCCTGTTAAGCACCTTGGTCAATGCAAGGCATTGTAGGAAGGTGCTATACAAATAAAGTTTATTATTATTATTATTATTATAATAAGAAACAAAATCCACTCACATCAATGTTTATTAATGTGACCTTAAATTAAGAATTTACAGTAAAAATTTGGCACTGGCTGTCAACTAGCATATTAGTTTGTTTACCAACAGAAAGAGCCACAGTGACTGAAAATAAGTTAACAGTGGCAATGTCCATGAGGGAGCAATTTGGGATCAAGAAGTCAGTCAATTTCGATGTAATGATACACAATTCCTCTTAGAAATTATGTGTATTTCTCATTCAACCTTTATTTAGTCAGATTAATCTCATTGAGCCTCGAGGACTCATTTACAAGAGAGACCTGTCTACAAACAAAGAATGATGATAACAGCAACAGTTGAATTTCCTTAAAGAGGAACTAAACCAAAATTTAACTTTTTTTAGCTGATAAACTCCCTAGAATGTGTTTAAAATGTTTCATAGCACTATTTCTGTGTTAATTTTCATGTATTTGTGCATATTTGTTAAAATCGGCAATATTTGGTCCAAAAACGTGTTTACAGTAACCCTATGGGTTCAACAGAGGAATTGCACCTTAATTTTCCTATTAGTTCAAATGAAATGCTCATGTGTGACGTGTCTGCTCATGTGTGACGCCACATCGTCTCGCCTGAGTATAAGACTGTAGCCACGCCCCCGAGAAGGTCACTCCCTCTGCAGAGTTCAGGGGTTGGATCAGAGATTGGCAACATAGCATTAGCATAGAAGTGCGACGATGTTCCAAGAAAGCTCTTCAAACTGATGTTCATTGTCCACCCACCCTTACACCATCAGGGTACAATCCGTTTGGAGGTGAGTACCATTTTACACCTTTTCATTACATAATTTATCTATTGAGTATATGACACGTTTCTTCATGTGCTGTGTTTGCGGCCTGCAGCTTTGCTTCGATGTGGCCCTACATAAGGTTGTTGCGTTTTTATCTGTTGCTGATCAACGTTAGTTTGTGTTGTAATTGTGTTTAAATGCTAAAAATCTAGTGTTTCTCATGAACACCGCAGAGTGTGTGAACTCTTATGAACTCGGATAAGGAAGACCGCTACATCAAACATCAAACATCAACAACATCAAAACCCAATGGAGACTTGCTGGTGTTAATTTTAGCTGTTGTACTGGTTACGATGTTTTAGTCCTGGTGTTGTTTTGCTGCAAATAATGCAATGATTGTTCATATGTAATAACAGCTTGTGTGTTTACATTATATGAACCCAGCAGGAAACCTTTCTGTACTACAGTACAGTACAGGACTTTGCACTGGGTCATTGTTCGACAGATCAACAAAGCCTTTCGTCTGCCTCGGGCTTTGGGGGGACAGATCTCTGATGCTTCACAGTCGCTACTAAATGTTCTATTGGAGGAACCTTATTCACTTATGCATGCTCACAACCACACACAAATGGATGCAGGGATGTATATGTAGATATATGCAGATATGTAGATGGGTATATGAATGAATATAAATGTATATGTATGTATACTGTATATATATTTGTAGGTATGGGTATGTTTATTTATAGAAATCTACTGCAAGGTCATGAATATTATTAGTCTTTATGCATGTATGTTTCGTTGCTATTTTCTGTCATGTGCTTTGCAGGATTGCGGACGTAGGTTGGGTGTGTTTGCCTTGTGCTCTTTTTGTGGATAATTGTTGTTTTGTTGTCTTACTTTCTCTTTTCTTTCTCTCTATTAAAAAATAAATGAATAAATAAATAAATAAAAAATAAAAAAATAAAAAAAATATCGGAGTGAGAGGATGGCTATAAGGTGAGAAGGAAAGGGAAAAAAAGAAAGAAAAAAAACCCAAAGTGAAAAAACAGTAATGTTTCTAAATTATGTTTGATTGTAAGGTGATTAAAAATTGTTTTTTGTTTTTAGATCCATGAGGCGTTCCACATCCAGGGAATCTCTGAGCCGTGCTTCACAGACATCTAGCTTGATTGGAGACATATTGACATGTCACTTTGGAGGTGACATGAGAGCTGATTCACCAGGTATGCATGTTTTATTTATTACAGGTACTCCAATTGACCTATTAGACTTTTATTATGGCGGACATTATATAAATAATAAACGTTTTAAACAAGTCTATGCAACATTAATTCTTGTTTATTTGTTCATTGCTACCTGTCCCAACATTTTGTGGATTTGTTGACACTGTGAAATTTTCAATCAACATTTTTCTCCATTAAAATGTTACATTTACTCAGATTAAACTTTTGATCTGTCATCTATGTTCTATCATGTGATCTTTCCTCTGTTCAGGACTGCAAATATCCAGGGTCAGGATGGAGCGAGTGGGAAGTCCATTGCTGAGATGTGTCCCTGGTTTGTCCTCATGCATGAAGCGAAAAATAAAATAAACAAATTGATTACAAAAACTAGTTGTTTATGATTCATTTTATTAACAGTAAGTTAATTCAAAACAACAAAAGGTTCTGTGTCGTGTCAGCCCTGCAAACAAATGGGACACCACCTCCAGGTCCTCTGGATGGACGCAGTGGACAGAAGAATGAGCAGTCCCAAACACTCGAGACCACCTTCAGGATGCTCCACCTGCCAGCCAGAAAGCAAACAGGGTCTCAGCTGTAGCACCAAACATTGTCGTGGATGCAGGTCTCAGGAGATGAAGCAGCTCTGGCCGAGACTCTCTGCATCATCATACGATCATCTTGGTTCAAGTAATCCTTGTTGCAATTACTCTGAGTGGCTCCTCGGTGCTTGGTCATCACAAAAAACATTTTAAAGGATACACAGTATTGTTAAATTCATTGCAATTGGTTTGGTTTGCATTAAGAAATATTATTTCTCATAAATCTTACCAGCTGTGCTGTGCCCAGTTTGGATTAGCTGACACATAGCTTAAACAAATATTGTATACACATCCTAACAAATATTTATCATTCAAGCTTATAGAATGTTTCTAAACACGGATCTTTGGAAAACAAATAAAACATTTCACCACTGTTTAGTGATAATTTATAGTCAATTCAAAAAACAACGTGTGTTTAGTTCTAGGTTGCATAACAAAAATAAGCCAAAGTGTCAAACAAAACGAGGGTATGAGAAATCAATATTTTAAAATAAAATTTATTATAAAACGTTACTTTTGTAATGTGCTAAGTAATAAGATGTGGCGAATTAAAGTCACTGCAGCTGGCCTACAACACTTGTGATCCAAACAACGACAAAAACACAGACGTACACCGCATGCCATGCAGCTAAACACAGTTTTTTAATGTGTTCTGTGTTCACAAGCATACGCTTAAGCTGTGTGTGTGTGATTAAATACACGCAACAACATTTTACAACTGTTATTTTAGCACAAGTTTAGGTATTTACTTACTGAAGACGCGACTATCCACCATTTTGAAATCTAAACTTGGGGCGGGGTGGGAGTTTACCACTAGAGGGGGCGTGAACGCAGGACAACCCCCAACCTCCTCCCCTCCTGGTCTCGACACGCCAATTTTGAGGGAGATTTTGAATCTGCTTGGGGGGAGGAGTTACTGTTTCACAGTGTATTGAGGCCCACTTTAAAGTGGGGCTAAACTCCCTGTGGATCTGTAACTCCGCCCCAAGACGAAATTCAAAAAATGCAACAAAGTGGAAGTGTCAACAAAGGAGGGGGAGGCGGGTGGGGGTTGAGCGAGGAGGTGTGGCCAGGACGAGAGACCATTGTTGTTTCTGAATGTTAAAATTACATTAGTAATAAACAACAAGCAACAGCAAAGAATAATTATGTACTCACCCAATCTATCCGAAACAAAAGGCGTTAAAAAAAGAAGAAGAAAATAATACAAGAGTGACCGGGGTTCAAACCTGGGTCTGTCGGATCCCAATCCCGCACCTACACCATTGCCCTATCGTGGCATCTATGCATTGCTGGTCCATCGCAATATAAGAAAACAAATACAACCAAATAGTTTCAATGACGTGAAAAGTATTCCTAAAATAAATAAGTTAAAATATACAAATAACTAGTGCCATTCCAAAAACTATAATATGCGGTGTTGCAGTACTTTTGCGGCGTGCAATGTACCACTTCCATATAAGGTATGAACTGTAGCGCGGACCTTCTCATCTCTGCAGGGGATTGGCTCTGCTTGAACCACCTTCGTGACGTCAGAGTGTACAAGACACGTCAGAGTGAACAGTCCTTGACCAATAAGAAAATTAAGGTGCAATTCCTCTGTTCAACCCATAGGGCTATCGTAAACACGTTTTTAGACCAAATATTGCCGATTTAAACTAATACACACAAATATATGAAAATTAACACAGACACAGTGCTATACAACATTCTGGACACATTCTAGGGAGATTATCAGCTAAAAAAGTTAATTTTGAGTCTAGCCCCTTTTTAAACAATCAACAATAGACAAACATAAGAAAGAAATACAGATTTTTTTAAAAACAAAGTAGCAAAATAGACAGATTATAAGGTAGATGTAGAAAATCAAAAACAGGAACATGTCTGCATTGGTTTTTGCCAGGATTCTAACTGATTCTTAAAGCCATTTAGAGAGGTCAAGGTCGAGAGCTTCAGATCTTTTTGTAAGATATTCCAGGAAGAATGAGCAGAGTAGGAGAAGGCCCTTTTGCCAAGTTCAGTCCTCACTGACGTAACACTGCAGGTAATCATGTCCTGAGAGCGCACGCTGTAGCTGCACTCATGCAAAGACATGTAGGAGGAGATGTATGAGGGCAGCAGACCAAGAAGTGATTTAAAGATAAAAATGTACCAGTGGAAGAGTCTGCATGAGGTTAATGATGCCCAGTTTGTTTCAGTCTGTTCTTTCTTCATCCAACTAATGTACAGTATACAGAATGGACAGTTAAAGCAGTACTGTATTGTTGGTTACTATAAACTTTATTGTAGCACTATAGAACTGCATAACAAGTGCATCTCCCCTAGGCCCTTCTCAGCCTGTGTGTTGTATTGAAATAGATAAGAGTGTAATAATAATAATAATAAATTCAATTTATACCGCACTTTTCATTAATAAAAATCTCAAAGTGCTACAACAAATAAAACAAGTGATAAAATCAATAAAACAATATAAAACAAGTAAAATCAATAATAATATCAACCAAGATCAAAGATAAAATCATGTGGAGGCAGAATAGGCTTGCTTAAAAAGAAAAGTCTTTAAGCCTTGTTTAAAGTCAACCAGTGACTGTGGAGCTCTCAGGTAGTCAGGGAGGGAGTTCCATAGGCGGGGGGCAGCCACACAGAATGCCCGGTCTCCCATGGTCCTTAATTTGGTTCGTGGAATGTGAAGTAGATTACTGTTCTGTGATCGTAGAGACCGGGTGGATGAATATGGTGCAAGAATGTCCTTTAGATAGTCAGGTGAAGTTCCGTGTAAGCATTGGTATGTAATGAGAGCAGTTTTGTATTGAATTGTATTGAATTTTACTGGTGTACCACCAGTAAAACTGAACAAACGCAGAGTGCCTGTAGCTATGATGACTCCAATCAAAGAGGAACTTAAGGATCTGGAAAGCAAAGAAATCATAGCACCTGTGGAGCGCAGCACTGACTGGATAAGCAGCATGGTGTCAGTGACAAAACCAAATGGAAAGCCAAGGATCCCATCCTATAGACCCCAAACCATTAAACAAAGCACTGAAAAGGAGCCATTTTCCTCTCCCCACCATTGATGACATCCTGCCAGGACTCTCAAAATCCAACGTATTCACTGTTTGTGATGTGAAACATGGATTCTGGCATGTCAAATTGGATGAGGAGTCCAGTTATCTCACTACGTTTGCAACCCCATTCGGACCATACCGTTGGCTCAGGATGCCAATGGGTATCAGCCCAGCTCCAGAAGTTTTCCAAAGGAAACTTATGCAAGCACTAGAGGGCGTAACAGGGGTGCATGTCATTGCTGATGATATACTGATTACGCGTGAGGGAGACACAAAAGAGGAAGCTGACAAAGATCATGACAAAAACTTAAGATGTTTTCTAATGAGGTGCAGACAAAGAGACATTAAACTCAATGCAGACAAGTTTAAACTGAGGAGAGAGGCTGTACCCTATATTGGACACTTGTTGACAGAAGAGGGCCTTCGGATTGACCCAGAGAAAGTACGGGCAGTCCGTGAGCTGCCGAGACCCACAGATGTTAAGGGTGTACAGAGGCTTGTAGGTGTGCTAAACTACCTTTCAAAGTTTTGTGATCATCTTTCTGAAGACTGTGAAGTTTTGAGACAACTTACACACAAAGAGAACATGTGGGAATGGACAGAGGTGCATGAGACAGCTTTAGAATGACTGAAAGATAAAATAACAAATGCACCACTACTCAAGTACTATGATCAAAATGAGGCTTCAGTCTCTTCGGGGACGTGGGTTCGTATCCCACCACCGCCACCATGTTTCATTCTGTTCTTTCTTCATCCAACTATACAGAATTGACGGTTAAAGCAGTATTGTTGCTTACTATAAAGCACTATAGAACTACATAACAAGTGCATCTTCCCTAGGCCCTTCTCAGCCTGTGTCACACCCAAATATATCCCCCTGGGAGCATAGGCTGAACTAACAATCCACTTGTTACACAGTTAACCAGTGAATACAGGGTGCTGTGGTGGGTATGATAAGCACAGCCAGTTATGAATCTTAGTGCACCATGATAGACAGCATCCAACATCTGCAGGGTGCTTGTAGGAGTATTCATGTAGATAATGTCACCGTAATCAATGGAAGGGAGGCAAGTCACAAGCCGTGTTTCCATCAAGGATTCTAGATGCGCATTTTGAAGTATCGCAGCAGAAAAGCTTAATGGAAACGGCAAAATGCGAATTTACTTCCTCAAATTCGCCAAAAAGTTTATACGCTCGCTTGAGGTGGTTTTTGGGATCTTCGAAAATGAGCAGATGCGCAAAACGACAGATGGAAACAGATTTGCCGACTCAGTTCTGCCGTAGCGAACATTCACGTCACGTGACGTTCAGCTGTTTCCGCTCCGGACAACATGTAACATCGCTAAAACTAGTTTGCATGACAGAATAAATACAACTTGCCCGATAGCAACACATACCTGAAATATTCTCTCCATTTTGACGAGATGTGTGGCCGGGTTCTGTTTTCAACCGCTACTTCCTGTTTACTGTAGACATGCGCAGTGCTGACGTCTGACGTAATGACGCTGACGTCTGACGTAATGACGCTGTGCGTGGCTTGGTAGAAGCGCTTCAAGCCAGTAGATGGAAACACTTCTGATCCGCATTAATTTGTATTTACATATTTGCGAGATTTCAAATATTAGCTCAAAATTTGAAATGAAAATAGATGGAAACACGGTTACAGATACAAGTGTGGGCGGCCGTGGCGTAGTGGTAATGGCAGTTTTCCCCCGATCGGAAGGTTGGCGCTTCGAATCCCGGTTCCCCACACCATGTGTCGTTGTGTCCTTGGGCAAGACACTTAACCCCGAATTGCTCCCGGTAGGACTGGAAAGCACCTTGCATGGCAGTCTGCCGCTACCAGTGTATGAATGTGTGTATGAATGGGTGGATGGTTGGTATTGTAAAGCGCTTTGGGGCTCCTCATAGGGGCTGGAAAGTGCCAGAGGTGGGGACTTGAGTCACATGACTTGGACTCGAGTCAGACTCGAGTCATTAAAATCACGACTTGAGACTTGACTTGAAAAATGCTGAAAGACTCGGACTTGACTTGGACTTGCACGCCATTGACTTGGGACTTGACTTGAAGCTGTTTACTTGAAAAGACTTGATATTTTAGTCAAGTCAAAAATTTAAAACACGTTATAAAGTGGCCCCATTAATTAATTTCACTCATTCTGTATTAACAGTCAGGCACAGACCGGGCATCTGTTTTTTCACACTCCGTATGTATGTGTGCGTAGCTGCAGCACAACCAATCAAATTAAAAGTATTTAGACATTTGAAATATAAAATACATAAAGGTTATAAAATGCAAGATAATAAAAATACATTTAGTAAAGTTAATAATAAGCTAGTCTGAAGAGATGTGTTTTCAGGGCAGTCTTGAACAGAGAAAGGGAGGTGGTGTTTCGAAGGTCTGGCGGTAGAGCGTTCCAGAGGTGAGGGGCAGAGCAGGTGAAGGCCCTGCTCCCCATGGTGGAGAGGCGGGCAGAGGGTACATGGAGATGTAGTGAAGAGGAGGATCTGAGAGAGCGTGATGGGATGGAGATTTGTAGGAGGTCAGATAGATAAGGAGGGGCAAGGTTGTGGATAGATTTGAACGTGAGGAGTAGAATTTTGAAGATGATGCGTGATTTAACCGGGAGCCAGTGGAGCTGCTGCAGGACAGGAGTGATGTGGTTATAGTAGGAGGTTTGAGTGATGACACGGGCAGCTGAGTTCTGGACCATCTGTAACTTGTGGAGAGATTTGTTGGGGAGGCCGTAGAGAAGGGAGTTGCAGTAATCGATACGGGAAGTCACAAGACTGTGCACCAGGATGGCTGTGGAGCGGGGTGTGAGAGAAGGACGGAGACGGTTAATATTACGGAGGTGGAAATAGGCAGACCGAGTAATATTGTTGATGTGTGAAGTGAAGGAGAGAGTGGTGTCGAGGATGACACAGAGGCTCTTGACCTGAGGGGAGGGGGATAGCAGAGAGTTGTTAAGGGGGACGAGAAGATGTTCTGATTTTGAAATAGAGTTTTTGGTACCAACAACCCAACCCAACAGCTCATCCTTAAACTGGACAGTCTGGGGCTGAACACCTCAATGTGTAACTGGCTGCTAGACTTCCTGACCGGGAGACCACAGGCAGTACGGGTCGGGAATAACACATCCAGCACCATCACATTGAATACAGGAGCCCCACAAGGATGTGTGCTGAGCCCCCTTCTATTCACCCTGCTAACACACGACTGCACACCATCATACAGCTCCAACCACTTCATCAAGTTTGCGGACGACACAACAGTGGTGGGTCTCATCAGCAACAACGATGAGACGGACTACAGGAACGAGGTGAGCCGCCTGGCCTTGTGGTGCGGACACAACAATCTCACTCTCAACGTGGAGAAGACAAACAAACTAGACCACTCCGGTGCGTTTTGGAGGTGAATGGGGGGATGGTGACGTCATCGGTCAAATATTTAATTATTAATATCTCATAAACCAAAGCAGCACAAACGCTAGTTTCAACGGCACAAACCAGCACTAACGGAGCACTAACAAACTAGCCCACTCCGGTGTTTTGGAGGTGTATGGGGGGATGGTGTCCTTTAGATGACCTAAAAAATAATATTTAATATCTCTGAAACCAAAGCAGCACAAACGAAAATTTTAACGGCACAAACCAGCACTAACGGAGCACTAACCATTCAGACTGTTTGCTTTAATTTTTGACGTGGGTGGGGTGTCAACTTCACTCAGCTCACTCCGGTGTGTTTTGGAGGTGTATGGGGGGATGGTGTACTTTAGATGACCTAAAAAATAATATTTA
>JBBPBX010015589.1:38335-49253 GCA_038048925.1 Garcialebias charrua | reverse complement strand
GCACTATTTAAGAACATGCACTTTGCTTATTTTTAAAAATGTATTTTGCTGTGCTGCTAAGTCAAAGGACACCCTTCTCGATAAATCTCTGTGCATTAAATTATTCTGTTCTAAGGGTTTGTCTAAATCTGTTAGTGAATTGTAAATCAAAAATCAGAACAGAAAAGAAAAACTACTGTCTGAACAGCAAGAAGAGTGTTTAAATGTTTATGTTTTGACATCCTAATCAGGAAATAAAAGAGTAATTCAATTAAAAGAACACATGCCAGGAAGTACCCACCTCAAAGTTGGTGTTGTTGTCATAAGGGTGTTTGGACTCTCTGACCTGCACAGCCATCCCTGGCTCCTCCATGAACTGACAGGCGGTGAGAGACAGGCTGCTCAGCATGCTGTGGCTGCAACCCTTCAGCACCCTCTGGAGAATCTATTAACACAACATCACGTCAGCATTCAATTCCCCACCCCCAAACAAACCGTGCATCACTCTTCACTCTTTCACCTTCTCCCAGAGCGTCCTCTCCTCCAGCTGCATCAGCATGTCCAGGATGTAAGCCATGTGCGAGGAGCCGTTCAGGTCCAGGGCCTCCTCGTTCATCGACGCACCCGCGGGCCAGTCGGCTAGAAGCAAGGCCAGCACATGGCGAGCGTACAGCGTAGCGATGGCCTGGTTGACCTTCACCAGGTACTGACGGACTGCCCGGTTGCTGCGGACGTCCAGCTCCTTGTGCAGCAGAGCTGAGCTTTTGGAGCGCCTCTGCTTGGCATAGTTGAGCTGTAAGTCGCTCTCTGAATTGGTGATGAGCTTCTGGGCCATGACGTTGATTTCTTCTGTGGCTTTTTCACAGTGACTGGGTTTAGACTGTTGAATAGAGCAGTGATAAGGACTCAAGAACACATGATCTTCTGTGCAATACTGTTTGTAAACCATCATAGAGCCTGCTACATCAGAGCCAGTTTGAATCAACGTACCATGCAAGACACCACGATCATGTCAGTGTCCACAGCCTTGGAGTTTCGCTCATCACAGCGAATACGCCTGTAAGGTTGCCATTTCTGAGCAAGAGTTCGGATCGTCTCATCTGTTTTTATCTCATCTCCATCAAATCTGAAAATAATCAAATGCATTTCATAAACTGGACTGTCACCAAGAATAAACAAGTGCAATGCTCTTGATGCTGACCTCTTCTGTACTTCGAGGAAGAAGGAGTCGGTCCTCTTCATCTGCAGCTCATACATGGCTCGCAGGATCGGCAGCGGGGCGTTTAAGGCATCATGGGTGATCTGCATTAAAAAGGTTACAGGGGTTAAAACAAAAAGAAAAGACAGAATTTGTGCAGCTCGTTACTTTTTAATGTTTATTTTCTGAAAGGTTTCTCTCATTACCTGGAAGCAAATCTTGGTCTCCTCGTCGAGACCTTCTAATGGGTCTGGCTTGTTGAGGTCAGCGTCATCAGCGCCGCAGCTGGAGTGGTCCGAGTCAGGCTCCTTCTCCTGCTCTTTTTGGTCTCGCTCAGGGTCTTGAGCCATAGAATGAATCTCCCTCTTGGAGGAGTAGAGCATGATGGAGAGGATCTCCAGGTCTCTCAGCAACCACAGCTTGCTGAAGCCAGTCCCCTTGCTGCACTTCCTCACCAGTAGCTGCATCAGCCCCGACTGCTGGATGGCCTCCTGAGCTGGCTCCACGCCATGTTTCTACACAAAACAACAAAAATGCACTAAGAGTAATGGACAGAAACACACCCAGCCTTTGTACCAAGTACTCTTGAAGCAGTTAGTTACCTTGAGAGTATTGTAGAGGCCTTTAAGAGCCAAAGACAGAACCCAAGAAGCCTCCACAGCATCAGCAGAACCATTATCTTGGCTTGTTTGTAGGAGGTGGCTGATAATGGAGGTGAAATTGCTCAAGTAGTGGCTGAGGAGCGTTTTTTGTCCTCCCTGACTCTCCGTCGGAGCTGGGAGACTGGCTGTGGTGGAATCCTGAGACTGGATGAGCTGGTAGTCCTTCACTGTGATAAATGGAAAACACCACGTTTACATTTGGGTGCAAAAGTATTCATCCCCACTGTTTATTATTTCAATTTAGTTGATTTACTACCTGGAATTCAACTTAAATAAAAAACTAGACATCTTGCGTTAATGGAGAGGACGCTGGCGTGATGTCGTGATGTTCGCCGCTTCTCCACGCTGAAAAGTTGTTTTACTGTTGCTATTTTTAATTTTTGGACATTTATCTGGACTTATTTTGTCCAGTGGTTTTTTAATTTTTTTATCAAGGACTTTACGGACAGCTTGGTTAGTACTTCCTAACCGGAATATTGGGCTGTCTGCCTCCTGTCAAACTCCAGCACAAACCTTGCACAAACTTTGCTTGGAGAACTACGTGGCTGCAGTTTTTTGTTTTGCTTACCTGCTGCTTCTGTCAACCTCCTGTGTCGTCTGGACCGTTCTGGACTTTCTCCTGTGCTCCTCTTCGAGTCATGCTCATTCAAGTTACATCTCACTGCTTCCTGGTTATTTCTCTCGGAGCCGTGGGTCTGCTGTTAGCGGCTAGCTCTGTGCTAGCTTCCCCCGTTTGGCTGCCGTGATGTTGACCTACTCCGCTTCGCAGCTGCTTGGACTTAACAACTGCTCCATTCCACCTTCTGTTTCCATCATCAAACAACTGGGACTTCTGCGTAGACCTCGTTACATCCATAGAAGCTCTCGAAAGAAATCCGTTTATTCTCGCTCTGAATTGATTCCGTCCGGGAGACGTGTCGCACCTCAACTACGTCATCAGAACGCTGCGTCTGTAGTCCCTTGTAGTCCGCAGCGCACGAGGTGGCAAGGAAAACGTGGAGTGGATTTCAGTCTGCTTAAACCGGTTCAAAAAGCTCCTACACCAACTAGCATTAAAATAGAACTTTTCAATGTACAATCACTATCCAATAAATCATGTCTAATTCATGATCACATTCTGGAGAAAAACTTGGACTTCATGTGCCTCACAGAAACCTGGCATCAACCAGACGTGTTCAGTTCTCTGAATGAAGCTTGTCCATCTGGATACAGTTATCTGCAGAGAGCCCGCAGCACTGGCCGCGGTGGTGGTCTGGCTGTAATTTACCGCAGTAATTTAAAATTGTCACATCTGTCTTCTCATAATTTTTCTTCTTTTGAATGTTTGGCCTTCAACTTCAAAGCCCCACTCCTGATGAACGTTATATTGATTTATAGACCTCCCAAACCACATGTTTCATTTAACTCAGAAATACATGACCTCCTCACTTTTTTCTGCACCTCCCCTGTAAAAACTATTTTTCTTGGCGATCTGAATATCCACATGGACAATTCCTCTTCCCCTCTGGCAACAGATTTTAAGTCTCTTTTGGAATCTCTCAACCTCACCCAACATGTGGTCGCCCCTACGCACAACAGGGGGCATACTCTGGATTTGGTGATTACAGACACTGTACTTAATAACTTGTCTGTATATGACCTGGGTGTCTCAGACCACAGGGTCATCTCCCTGGAAGTGCCTTCAACTTCGCCTGCTTCTAACCCAAAACGACCTATCCAGTTCCGTGACTATAAAAACATTTCCCCTGATGTTTTGTCTGCTGATCTTCACACCCTGACCGCTGTTAATCACTCATCTGCAGATGACTCTGTGGATTATTACAACCAATCTCTCCAGGAGCTTCTGGACCTACATGCTCCCCTGAAGTCAAGACTGGTGTCTTTCTCCCGTTCAGCCCCCTGGTACACTGATGAGCTGCGCAGGATGAAGGCAACTGGCCGTGCTATTGAGAGACGTGTAAAATCATCTGGTCTCTCTGTGCACAAGCAAGCGTACAAAGAACATCAGAAAGCGTACGCCTATTCGCTTAAAGAAGCACGCTCCAAATATTATTCCAACATCATCAACACCTGCCCTGGAAACTCTAAACAGCTCTTCTCCACAATAACTCATCTGCTTAATCCCATTAAACAAACTCATGAGGACTCTGTTCAAAAATGCAACCTGTTCCTCTCATCATTTAAAAACAAAGTTGACACTATCAGATCTCAGCTCCACAACCTCCCTGATCTTAGTGTACCATCTACCCGTCTGCTTTCTGGGACCCTGAGCAGCTTTGATGAAGTCGTTCAGAGTGAGGTAGAGACCATCCTCAAGAAAATGAAGCCTTCATCCTGCGCCCTGGATCCCTTCCCCTCGTCTCTCATAAAATCCAATCACTCTGCAATTAGCCCATTAATCACACAAATAATAAACAAGTCTCTACAATCTGGTCATGTTCCATTGCCTCTAAAAACTGCCATCATTAGGCCTCTTCTGAAAAAATCTAATTTGGATCCCGACATTTTTTCTAATTACCGCCCAATTTCCCACCTCCCATTTCTGTCCAAAGTGCTGGAGAAAGCAGTTGCTGCTCAGCTGCAGGAACACCTACAACAACACTCTCTGTATGAGAAATTCCAGTCTGGATTCAGAGCAGCTCACAGTACTGAGACTGCACTGCTGAGAGTAACAAATGATGTCCTCATGGCTGCTGACACTGGTTCTCCCTCCATCCTTGTCCTCCTTGACCTCACTGCAGCCTTCGACACTGTGGACCATAATATCCTCCTCCACCGTCTTCATGTGGAGGTCGGTCTCTGTGACATTGTCCTGGACTGGTTCAGATCTTTCCTCTCCGATAGGCTGGAATGTGTTAGCCTTGGCAATGCCACTTCCCAGACAGTCGGTGTCTCCTGTGGTGTCCCTCAGGGGTCAGTTCTGGGGCCCCTGCTGTTTTCCCTCTACATGCTGCCTTTAGGTCAAATTATCAATCAGTTCAACATTTCTTTTCACTGCTATGCCGACGACACACAGCTTTACATCAGGACTGGAACATCATCATCATCCCTATCTCCGTCTTCACTCACTGTTCTCTCTGCCTGCCTGGAGGAAATAAAGGCATGGATGAATCAGAATTTTCTTCAATTAAACTGCTCGAAGACTGAGGCCATATTGATTGGCACCCCTCACCAGATACAAACATCAACTTTAACAACAATCTCCTTCTCTGGTCAAGACATCCCCCTCTCCACCTCTGTTACAAATCTTGGAATAAAAATGGACTCTCATCTTACATTTGAAAATCACATTAAGCATCTGTTTAAAACCTGCTTCTTCCATCTTCGAAACATCTCCAGACTTCGCCCATCTCTGACTTTTCCTGATGCTGAGAAACTCGTCCATGCCTTTGTCTCCTCCAGGCTCGACTACTGCAACTCCCTGTTTATTGGTATCCCTGGCAAAAACCTTCAGAAACTTCAATACATTCAAAACAGTGCAGCTAGGATTCTGTTGAGAGTTCGTAAATTTGAACATATTACACCCATTCTCCATAACCTCCATTGGCTTCCTGTCACCTACAGAATTCAATACAAAACTGCTCTCATTACCCATCAATGCTTGCACGGCACTTCACCTGACTATCTAAAGGACATTCTTGCACCATATTCATCCACCCGGTCTCTACGATCACAGAACAGTAATTTCCTTTATATTCCTCGGACCAAATTGAGGACCATGGGAGACCGAGCATTCTGTGTGGCTGCCCCCCGCCTGTGGAACTCCCTCCCTGATGACCTGAGAGCTCCACAGTCACTGGTTGACTTTAAAAGCAGCATAAAGACCTTTCTTTTTAAGCAAGCCTATTCTGCCTCCACATGATTTTATCTTTGATCTTAGCTGATATCATTATTGATTTTACTTGATTTTATTGATTTTACTTGTTTTATTTTATTTATTTTTTAAGCAAGCCTAATCTGCATCCACATGATTTTATCTTGATCTTAGTCGATATTATTATTGATTTTATTTGATTTTATCACTTGTTTTATTTTGATCTTTGCTTTATTACAATTTGTAGCACTTTGAGATTTTTATTAATGAAAAGTGCATTATAAATGGAATTCATTATTATTATTATTATTATTAAATTTTATTTTAATAATATGCACTAATTTTATCAAACATTAGGATCAAAGAAGGATAAAAAAAAATTATTCAAATAATTCTAAAAAATATAAAACTGGAAAATGCTGCATGCATGTCTTCAGCCCACTTTCCAGAAGCCACATACTGTAATTAACTAGAGAAATTGCATTTCTTGCAAAAATGAAGTGTGAATGCTTATTGCTGAAGAGCTTGCTGAAAAACAGCTGAAATTAGCTAAAAACATGCTGAAATGTAGCTAAAATGAAGAACTAGCCTAAAGTAGCAGAAGAAAGCAGAAAGAACACTACTTCCTGAATTAAGTTTAAATAAGCAGAAATGGCACAAAATCAGAAAATTTGCTTAAAAAGCTAAAAATGACTAAAAATAGCTGAAAAGGCAGAAAGAAGCTTAAAGGAGAAATGAAAAGTGTTTTTAAGCTAATAGTAGTCTAATGAAAAGCATAAAATAAGCTTGTTGAGAAATTTTCACAAGTTAAAAATGTCATCCTAACTCAAATTTAGACTTTGCAAAGTGAAAAAATTCTCATCTGGTGTTTTTGACCCCCCTCCCCCTGCCTGCTCTCCGTCCCCTGAATATGACGTAGGCAGTGCAACGGTCGTCCCTCATACAGTTATATTAGTGTGTGTATCTAGTTGTGGACAAAAAGGTTTCAGAGTGTAGCAATTAGGGATGCAGCAAAAAAATCTATTTTTTAAAGAATCAAGATTCTTAGTCCTGGCAATTCAGAATAGATTCTAAAAGCCCCAAAATCGATTTAAAAACTTTTTTTAAATTTTATATTGTATTTTTACCGCTCCTGTGCATTTGGCCGCTGTAGAATTTTGGCCATGTAGGGCCACCGTAGTTAGTTAGCCAGGCAGCTCCCAATGGAGCCTGCTAGCAAGGAGGGAGACAGCGGCTGCGTCTCAATTCAGGGGCTGCATCCTCATGAGGACCCAGCCTAGCTGGGCCGAGTAGGCCACGCACTCACAAGACCGGGTGGGCTGAGCGAAACTGCTGAAATGGGACGGTCTAGCCTTCAGGTTTGCCGGCCTTGAAGTGGGTGGGGCGTTCTCTTGAAGTGGGTGGGAAGTTCTTGTGTGCGCGCTTGGTGTGTGTGGAAAGAGAAGGGACGCCGCTAAAATATATTAGTTAGCTGAATACATGTATATATATTAGTGTTTCTGAGTTTACTGTTTGTTAAGAACTGATTACAAATCAGCTTATAAGGGGCGATCTGTTAAAACCCAGAGTGGACCTATGAAATGCAAGTTGTCCAGTAGCTCAGTTGGTAAATCAACCTGCGATTGGTGCAGAGATACTTTTCTCGAAGCTGGTTCGAATCTCACTCGGTACGGTTAAAACTTATTTTACGTTTGTCTTTTATTGGATAAAAAAATGAGGACTGAGATTAAAAGGAAGGAGTTTGTGAAACTCCTTTTTTTTTATCCAATAAAAGACAAACGTAAAATAAGTTTTAACCGTACCGAGTGAGATTCGAACCAGCTTCGAGAAAAGTATCTCTGCGCCAACCGCAGGTTGATTAACCAGTTGAGCTATTGACAACTTGCTTTTCATAGGTCCACTCTGGGTTTTAAAAGATTGCCCCTCAGAAAATCCTTGCTACGCACGTGTAAAATAATCTGATTTGTAATCAGTTCTTCAAAAACAGTAAACTCAGAAACACTAATATACTGTATATTCAGCTAACACATTTTTTTTAGTAATTTCTGTAGTAAAATTTTAATGAGATATATTCGAGCTGAGGTTGTTTGAGATGACTAAATAAAGGTTGAATGAATATTCGCGCTGAGATTGTTACAGAACGAGCTGATGACTCAACAACACGCAGCAGTCCAGTCCTGCCCCTGCACGCAGAAAGTCCCACCCCCCCCGCGAAATCTCTGCTGGCGCTATGAATTCTGGGATAGCCTCCGTCTTGAAGGATTCACGAATGCATCCTTCGATTTCGGCAGGAAGTAGGCCGCATTCCTCGGCCGCATGAGGAGGAGTCTTCGAATTGGGACAGTCCTCCGCGCGGGGCAATGACGTATGCGGCCGACAAATGCGCACTCATGAGGACCCAGCCCCTGAATTGAGACACAGCCAGCATGTTTCAACTTGCTCCTTCATCTTTAAAAATCATTTTAGATCCTACTATGTTCTGGGGAAGACGGAGCTTAACAAGACATTGGTAACTGTTTCAGGACATTTTCAACACCCCCACTTCCACGTTAGCATATGGCGCTAGCATGCTAACGTTAGCATACGGCGCTAGCATGCTAACGTTAGCATACGGCGCTAGCATGCTAACGTTAGCATGCGGCGGCTAACGCACGGCTATTCGTATTTCCAGGATAGAAATGCCCATTAATGCACTAAATCACCAAACTGTTTTTGACAAACTAAAGTGATATCCTTCAGATTCAAAAAAGTCTTCTGCTTCCATTTTAAATGACAGACAGGAGGACAGTAATGATGGGTTTATAGCTTCAGTGTTATTGTAAGATAGCAAAGGAGGTCTTAATTGTGTCATAAAAGTGCGTCCAGAAAATTACTACAGAAATCACTGTACTTCGGCATGTAGCAGGAAAAATGTAAAAAACTATTTCTTTAAGCTACTGACTTGAAAAAAGCATACTAAGTATGTTTATGTGTGTTGTTTACTATATGAAATTCTTGTTATATCGATTTTTTCAGATTTGATTACATTTCTCCTTTAAAGGATTTTAAGTGTGCCTTATAGTCTGAAAAATACGGTAATCAACTTTAGCAAACACAAAAATGGCTCCAGCTCCGCCTGTTTTAGATATTGAGCTAGAATTTGGTGTGGTAGTAGCCAAGTCACCCTCAACAAATACTCTGAGCACTACCAGATTAAATGTAAAGTGGTGGGTGATATGCATCCCTTCAAGGAATGAACGTTAGAAATTAGAGGTTATAAATATATTTTATAAATGCAGTTCGAAGGCTGTCACTGACCTGAAACTGCAGCCAAAAATGGTTTTTTTCCACTTGTTCTATAAGATAATTACATATTTACAAACAGCATAAACGTATTAATAGATTTTTATTTATTAGAAACCATTTATATAAAAAAACAGTGCGTTAAGGTGCCTCAAAAAGTCAAGAAATATGCTAAGCAGTATTTAAGACAAAAAGTCACTTTTCTTTAAAGATGTTTACAAAAAATATATTTGTAACATCAGATTTCCATATTAAAGTTTAAGAGTAAAAGTTCAAACCAGTGTCGTTTTAGGAATTCAGTCCAACAAAGGCTGTGAGTGTGTTTCTAACGTGCGCAACAGGCTGAGTGAAAAAGGTTCTGCTGGATTTGGGTTTAGCCGTGTTCGCTGACGGACAGAAACAATAAAAACTGGAAGGAAACAGTCGGAACATTCTGGATCCAGGAAACGATTCACGGCTCTAAATGCAAAAAGCAGCCAGATGAAGCAAAAACTAAATGTTCAGCAGGTTAAAGAGTTTAGGGAACGCTTTGGCTCCGTTGGCGCTGAACGTTCCCATCATGGCACTGAATGGACGGGCAGCTCCGTACTGGATCCACGACCACCCGACGTGCTTTCACCGAGCGGCAGCAAACACTGCAGCAACACATAAAAAGTCAGATTACAGCCTGCATCTGTGTTCCCTGACGCTTTCCAACCAAAACAAACCAAATTTAAAAAAGCAGCCGATGTGAACTCACTTCTCTCCCTCAGGCCTTGTCCGAAGCTGTGCACCAGTCTGACGAGCCCCCAGAGCAAAACGGCTTTGATCAGCAGCGACATCAAAGCTCCGGTGACGGCGGCGGCCTCCAGGATGTACGTTTTGTCCTGAAACCAATTCTGCACCACCTGGAGTCAAAACCAAACCAAACAGGGATTTGCTTTAATCTGCTTCAGTCTCTCGGCTCCCTTAAGGCGGGCGACTTCTTGCAAACAGACATTTCATCAGTTTCTAGAGCAGGGGTCTGCAACCTTTATGATAAAAAGAGCCATTTTTTACACTTTCATGCACTAAATTCAATGTGTATAGAGCCGCAACAACCTACTATAACTTATCAACTGGTGGCCCATGGGCCACTTTAAGTTTGTTGGAGGAGACTTTTGTGGCCAGTAGGGGTGGCCTTATAAAGCAAAAAATATCTTAAAAAAACTTATATTTATTGATACTATTACAATTTAAGATAAATGAAAAGACCAGATACTGTACTTGTAAAGAGGTGGGGAAAGTTTTTAAATTAAAAAACAAAACAAACTACAAGCTATGCAGACCTACCGGTATGTATTTTTTTAATTGTGGAAAAAAATAATTACCGGTAAGCATAGATATAAAGCAAAAAGTTAAAGTGAGTAATTGCCAAAGAAATGACATTAAAACAGCAAAAACTGGTATTTTTGTTGTTGTTTGTATAACATCCAATAAACTTCAGTTTTAAGTTAGTTTTAGTCAAAGCTTGAAAGAGCCGCTGTGGAGGAACCAAAGAGCCGCATGTGGCTCTAGAGCCGCAGGTTGCAGACCCCTGATCTAGAGGAACTGTGGCCTTTCTATCACTGGATGACAAAACTTTTCTTATTTCCATTTTAAAATGTTAAAATCTGTCATCACATCTACACCAATAGCTTGTGTTTAAAATCCCAACACAGCTGCAGTTGTTCCTGTTCAATCAAAACCTGAATTAACCTTCGGCTGTTTGACAAACCTTTTCTAGAAACTGTAGTTCTAGGAATGAACAAAGCCTTTTCTCCTCACAGTGAGTCACGCAGGTAAAACCTGTTTATGAACATTTACAATCGCTACAAGAACAGTTTGTTGCTGAAAGAAGGATTTTCAAAAAGTAATAATCGACTTGAGGGAAGGACGAGAGAGAAACCTGCAAACGTTTTGTAGAGGTCGGTCTGCTTTATGAAGGTGTTTGTTGTTGCTCACCGTGTACATGAGGTAAACAAA
>JBBPBX010015589.1:24725-37215 GCA_038048925.1 Garcialebias charrua | reverse complement strand
TCTTTAAACGCTCATCAGCCACGAGCACTAAATCCACTGCTGCATGTGGATTTGAGCCTCAGTGACGTTCATCACGTTCATGAGCTGCAACCTGTGCTTCATCCACCAGCACATGTTTGGAACGTCTGAGGAGCTCAGGCTGAGTCAGATGTGAGTCCAAGTCTCTTTAGCATCATTAAAATCTAACTGCACTAAATGCATTTTCTGCTAAAATGAAGTGTGAAGATCAGCTAAAAGCTAAACAAAGAAAAACGCCATCTTAAAGCAGCAAAAAGTTCGATCAAAGTAACAAAAGGCTACTTAAAAGTTCAAAGTAGCTAAATTTTGGCTTAAAGCAGCAAAAGGTTAACTAAAATTAGCAATAGCTTCTTCTTCGTCGTCTTTTAGCTTTCCCTCTTCAGGAGTCTCCAGTGAGTCATCCTCCTCCATCTCACTCCATGTCTTCTCTAACTGCACCCATATATCTCCTCTTTGTCTTTTTCCTGGCAGCTGCATTTCTAACATCCTTCTACCAATATACCCACTGTCCCTCCTCTGGACATGTCCAAACCATCTCAGTCTGGCCTCCCTAACTTTATCTCCCAGTTGTTCAACATGTGCTGTACCTCTGATGATCTCATTCCTGATCTTATCCATCCTTGTCACTCCTAAGGAGAACCTCAGCATCTTCATTTCTGCCACTTCCAGTTCTTTCTCCTGTCTTTCTGTCCATGTCTCTGTCTCCAGACCATACAACATAGCTGCTCTCACCACTGTCTTGTAAACTTTTCCTTTGACCTTTGCTGACACTCTTTTGTCTCCATCTCCTACAGCACATCTCACCACTGTCCTGATGTCCTCATACATGTCCTGTACCAGTCGGACATACTTCTCTGCTACTCCAGATTTCCTCATGCAATAATGGTAACAAAAAAGTTAACTACAAGCAGCAAAATATTAGCTAAAAGTAACAAAAGGCTTGCTAAAAATTAAAAGTTGTAAATTTGCAGCTAAAAGCGAACAGTAGCAGAAAACAATGATGAAAGCCAGTTTGCTGACGCAGATTTAAAAAATATTTTAAAGAGCTGAGGGGTCTTTATTTCTATAGAAAAATTACTTGTAAATGTTTTTAAAAGTATAGCATTTATAAAAACCAAAAGCCATGCCACCCATCTATTGAATGAGCTTAAGGTTTTGATCTATGAATAGTTAAAATAGCAGAAAGTGCATCAAAGTACTTTGCAAAAAAATACGCAGAAAATAAAATCCAGGAAAACAACAGCATGACACTGAATCGCCAGCAAAACATTAAAGTTTCTTTGTTGCGGCTGATTGTGAGTGACAGTTCCAGCTCTGTTCTGTTTCTCGTCTCTTTCTGTGACGATGGACGGCGCTCACCGCAACAGCACCAACAGCGGCAGTGAGGCAGGCCCAGACCACCCCGACAGCCAGGATGATCGTGTTGGCAGCAGACATGGACGGGTCCGTCGTCGTCACCAGGATACACAGACACAACTGAAAAGTTCACACGAACAGTAACTCAGTGCAGAAGAAAATCAAAGCTGCTTCCTGTTCATGAGATTCTTTATAAATAAAATGGTTTCAATTAGGGAATAAATTCAATCCAACATTCCTACTATCACCTCTGGTTCTGTGTCGGATGAGACAACTTTTACAAAATGTCACTAGAACCTGATTTATGTTTGGACTGGTTTTGTCCAGTTGAGCTTTTTCTGAATTGTAAAGAATAATCGCTTCATCCAAACCATCCACGTCTGCTAGATCCCATCCCAACCAGACTATTTAATTCAATTTAATTCAAAAGTACTTTATTAATCCCAGAGGGAAATTAAATGATGTTGTAACTCATCATCCTGGTTTCATTAAAGAGTTGTTCTAGATGCTGGTGGCTGTGAGCAGGAAGGATCTCTTCTCTTGTAGTGATTTGTCCTACAACAGATCTGAAGAAGCCTCTGACTGAAGACTTTGTTGTTGTATGACAGTCTGATGAAGAGGATGCTCAGGGTTGTCTATAATATTCTTCATTTTATGAATAAACCTTCTTTGTACAATCGTCTCCAAAGGTTCTAGAGGAGTCCCCAGAACTGAGCCAGCCTTCTTTATGAGCTTGTTGATCTTTTTTAAGTCACTTGCTCTGGCGCTGCCACCTCAGCAGATGATGCAGAAGAGATAACTCTCTACAACAGACTTGCAGAAGATATGCAGCATCTTGCTGCAAACACTGAAGGACTTCAGCTTCCTGAAGAAGTACACTCTGCTCTGTCCCTTCTTGTAGACGCTTCACTGTTGCATCTCCAGTCCAGTTTGTTGTCCAGGTGAACCCCAAGGTATTTATACTTCTCCACCACCTCCACTTCTTCTCCCATGATGGAAATAGTGTTGGACCTGTTTCTCCTGAACTCTACAATCATCTCCTTTGTTTTGTTCACATTCAAGACAAGATGATTGTTTCCACACCACACCACAAAGCGGCCCACCAGTTCCCTGTACTCAGCTTCTTGTCCATCTCTGATACACCCGACCACTGCAGAGTCATCTGAATATTTCTGCAGATGACAGGAGTCTGTTTGTACTGGAAATCTGAGGTGTACAGAGTGAAAAGAATGGTGAGAGTACAGTCCCCTGTGGTACTCCTGAGCTACTGACCACCTGGTTAGATACACAACCCCTTCAGTCTCACAGACACATTTCCCTTAATTAATAACCACATCTGGGATCTGCTTAATTTGTCTCTAATAAATGGTTATGTACGACAGAGCTTTATGATTGCTGCAATTAAGAAACATAAACTTGGCTCAGGAATCCTAGCAAATTATAGACCTATTTCTAATCTAACTTTCATCTAAAGAATTCCAGAAAAAATAGTTGCAGGTCAGTTACGTGATCATCTGCAAATAAATAATCTATTTGAGGAGTTTCAGTCAGGGTTTGGAGCTCACCATAGCACTGAAACTGCCCTGGTGAAAGCTACTAATAACATTCTCATGGCCTCTGATAATGGACAGGTGTCTACACTGGTCCTGTTAGACCTCAGTGCTGCTGTTGATACAGTTGATCACAATATCCTACTACAGAGACTTGAATATGATATTGGAATTACAGGAACAGCTCTAAATTGGTTTAAATAATATTTATCTGATAGATTCCAATTTGTAAATGTAAACAATGAATCTTCATCATACACCAAAGTTAGTCATGGAGTTCCTCAGGGCTCAGTGCTTGGACAAATACGCTTTACTTTAAATACTGGTATGCTTCCATCAGGTAAAGTTATTAAACAGTATTGGATAAATTTTCATTGTTATGCTGATGATACACAGTTATATTTGTCCATGAAACCCAATGAATCCGATCAGTTACTTAAACTGCAAGCATGTCTTAAATACACAAAAACCTGGATGACCCTACATTTTCTGCTTTTGAATACAGACAAGAGTGAGGCTGTGGTTTTTGGACTTGAGCATCTTAGGAATACTGTACATTTTTCAGTTTTTCGCCCTCCTTGGATGGCATTAATGTGGCCTCTAATGTTAAAAATCTCAGTGTTATTTTTGATCAGGACATTCTTTTATTCCCCCACATTAAAAAGTTACTAGAACCGCCTTCTTCCACCTGCGTGATATTGCTAAAATTAGAAACATCTAAAAATGATGCAGAAAAACTGGTTCATGCATTTGTTATGTCTAGACTGGACTATTGCAATGGTTTGTTACCTGGGTGTAAATACTTCTTTAAAACATCTTCAGTTAATCCAAAACACTGCTGCCAGAGTCTTAACTAGAGTTAGTAGGAGAGACCAGATCTCTCCAGTTTTAGTTTCTCTCCATTGGCTCCCTGTCAAATTCAGAATTTAATTCAAAATCTTACTTCTAAAATACAAAGCTCTCAACAACCTAGCTCCATCTTATATTTGATATCTTATTGTTCAATATTTTCCTAACAGAGCTCTTTGCTCTCAGACTGCAGGCTTACTTGTGGTTCCTAGAGTTTCCAAAAACAGAATGGGAGGAAGATCTTTCAGTTATCAGGCTCCTCTGTTGTGGAACCAACTTCCAGTTTCTGTCCATGAGGCTGACACATTGTCCAGTTTGAAGACTTTCCTTCTTGATAAATCCTATAGTTAGGGTTGGCTTGTTATGCTGCTGTAGGCTTAGACTACTAGGGGACAAATTGACCTCATTTCCTTAAATGAATCGTTAAAATTGAATAGTTTTCATTTGATACCATTTCTATCTTAACATGTGATTCTTCACCTGCCATTGTGTATCTGTTCCTCTCAAACCCAGCCAGTCGAAGCAGATGACCGCTTGTCCTGGGCCTGGTTCTGCTAAAGGTTTCTTCTTCATGAGAGAGTTTTTCTTTTCCACTATTGCCGTCATGCGTGCTCAAGATGAGAGTTCTGTGATGAAGTTAAATTCAAAGCGGTCTGCTCCTCAGATAAATAATGTGAAATTATTATTTTTATATATGAATATATGTATATGCCCTGAAATGACTTCTGTTGTGACTTGGCGCTACATAAATCAACTGAATTGTTCAGTGCCTTGGTCATTTTGTTCCAGTAAGGTGGAGAAGAAACGGAGGGTCACGTACCGGTACGTGTCTGAAAGCCTGACATGAACTTAAGACATGCGCTCTGTGCAAAATGACATCTGACAGAACAGGACAAACAAAATGTCTGGTTACCATGTCTAACTTCACAGAAATGCAGCACGTCCACATGTTGGATCTGGACGTCCCGAGGCTGGTATGAAGTCAGTGACGAACAACCGGATAAATCACCCACATCTCACAGACAGCTTTTACTGCCTCAATGACGTTTGAAACTGGCTCCTTATCATGTTTGCGTGCAGAGAGGTGTAGGTGTACCTGAGCCTGCAGGTCAAAGGTCACCATGGAGAAACACAGGTTAAGGAGGAAGTACTGCTCCTGGAGGCTCTCCAGGGCCCCGCCAACACGAAATGCCATCATGTTGGGGCTTCGGATGAGAAGTATGGTGCAAACTATGTGCACGATGCCCAGACACATGATGCCCACGAAGCGAGCCTGCAACACACACACACACACACACACACACACAGAGAACATGGACGTAAAGAACTTTGATGGTTCTCTCCTAAAATTTAGAGTGTTTGAATCATCAGAGAGTCTTTATTGTCATTTGCACCGCATGTGGTACATGTGATGAAAACGAGATTATGTACACGGGGTCCCAGTTACATCCAACAACAAATGCAAGAGAAAAACAGTAATAACATCTAGGATTAACTAAGAAAAACATCAACTAGTAATACACTAAGCCCTAGAGTAATAGAAAAACATCATTATAAACAGCAGCACGAACATGAGTCTATATGTCTGTCTGGCTTTAAATTTCTTAAGCTTCAATGATAAGAAGTCTGAAGCCATATTGTTCCTTCCCAATGACACAACCTCAAACCACTGCATTGACCTGTCTGCTCTACCCCTGTCCGAAAAACAAAAAGTCACAAATCTGGGAGTGATAATGGATCCTTCCATGAAACTCAACAGTCATGTAAACATGATCGTCAAATCCTGTTTTTTCCAGCTGAGGCGTCTGTCTAAGCTGAAGCCCATATTATCCAAAAAGCACCTGGAGACAGTGATTCACGCATTCATTACATCTAGGCTTGATTACTGCAATTCACTTCTGTTTGGCGTCAGTCAAGCCACCATTGCACGATTACAACTGGTTCAGAACGCAGCTGCCCGATTTTTAACCAGCACACGCAAAAGAGAGCACATTACACCAGTCTTGGCCTCCCTTCACTGGCTACCGGTTCATCTTCGAATCCAATTCAAAATTCTCATGTATGTCTACAAATCGCTGAACAGTCTCGCCCCCGCCTATCTCTCGGATCTGATACACCCATATGTCCCTCCACGTGCTTTGAGGTCAGAGGATCAGGTACTCTTAATAGTTCCAGAAACTCGCCTTAAGCGCAGGGGTGACAGGGCGTTCTCTGTAGCAGGCCCAAGACTCTGGAACGAGTTACCGCTGCTCATCAAACAGGCCCCCTCCCTCTCGGTTTTCAAATCCCGGTTAAAAACTCACTACTACTCCATCGCTTTCAATGCCAGCTGATTTGTATTGGATCGTTTTATTTATGATCTGCAATGTTTTTATGTTTTTCGTGTTGTACTTCATTGTCTGTGTTGCCTGTTGCGTGTTTGTTTGTCCAGCACTTTGGTGTGGACTTGTTCCTGTTGAAAGTGCTTTATAAATAAAATGGTATGGTATGGTATGGTATGAGCAGATGGTCACAGATGAACACAGCAACAAGAAAACAGATCAGCATCAGCATGATGTGATATTTTGCAGTGTTTATTCTCATTATTTATTTATTCATGAGTCTAACAGCCTCAGGGTAGAAGCTGTTCCTCAGTCTAGTGGTTCTACATTTGATGCTCCTCAACCTCCGTCCTGAGGGGAGTGGGGCAAAGAGTGAGTGTGCTGGGTGAGTGAGGTCTTTCATGATGCAGGTGGCTCTTTTCCTGCATCTGGAGGTGTAAATGTCTGTGATGGTGGGGAGACTGACTCCAACAGACTTCTGTGCAGCCTTCACCACTCTCTGTAGAGCTTTCCTCTCTGCAACTGTGCAGCCTCCATGCCACACATTGATGCTGGAGCACAGGATGCTCTCCACTGCACACCTGTAGAAGGAGGTGAGGACTGGGCTGCTCAGACCAGCTCGTCTCAGCCGTCTGAGGAAGTAGAGTCTCTGATGACCTTTCTTGATCAGGCTGGTGGTGTTGTTGCTCCAGCTGAGGTTATCATTCAAGTGTACACCCAAGTACTTGTAGCTGGAGACCACTTCCACCACTGATCCACCTATGTTCAGTGGGGTGTGGGTGTGTTTGTTCCTTCTGAAGTCCACAATCATCTCCTTTGTCTTCTTCACATTCATGTGAAGGTTATTCTCTTTGCACCAGCTCTCCAGATGTTCCACCTCCTGTCTGTAGTAGAATCTGTCTGTAGAATCATGCAACTAAGTTTAATGTATATACAGGTAGTCCTCGACTTACGACGGTCTCGAGTTACGACGCATCTCCCATTAAAAAAAAAAATTTTTTTGAACATTTTATTTTGAAAAGCCGAGTTACGCAGTTTCCTGCAGTTTCCGGTTTTACTAGCTGCGGAGGCTACAGCTGCCCAGTACTCTCTAAAAAAGCTAAGTCTGGTCCTCTGGACATTCAAAAAAACTAAACAAAACTGTTCATAGTACAACTTACTGTTACTGTGTGTACTGTGAACGAGGTTTTACTTCGTAAACTAATATGTACGGAGGATGGACCGAGCTGGACGGCGGTTTTACGATGTAAATGCAATGGAGAATACGAAGGAGGGACGGAGGAACGGCTTCACCAGCATACCAGTAGGAAATTAACTTTTTTTCACTTCATTATGGCTCCTAAATGTATGTGGTTTTTGATAATTATGTAGGGTACTGTGTTAGGATAGGCTAAGTGCTTGGTAAAATACAGTACTGTACGTATAAGGTGAAGTATTTACATATGTTCCGACTTACGTCGAAATTCGATTTACGACGCAGCGTAGAAACGGATCTCCGTCGTAAGTCGAGGACTACCTGTATAGTGTTGTTATGATTATTCGCATTGTGTTTATTATGCAGTCAATTACTGAAATAAATATCTCTGGTTACTGAATTAAATAATAATTAAAGTTTGTAATGTTCTTTGGAGAACATGAATATCAAAATATTCAAAAGTTCATCTTGTTCTTCATATTTTTCAGTCTGCAGCAAAAAGGTGGACAGGCTGATTGGCACACAGCTTTGCAGCTGGAAATTACAAGAATGTGGAGATTCTTGCAACTAAGATAAGCTAAACGTCAACAAACAAGTGTCGCAAAGAGTCTGCAGCTCATGGACTCAAATTATTGTGGTTTTCCTGCTACAACAAATACACAGTTAAGGAGATTTATACTAAAATATACCAGCCTGCAAGTGTTCACTGGCGTGCTGGTGCCTAATTTATCTCTGGACGAATGGACGGGAAGGGATAGGACAGATGGAACAGGATGGATGGACAGATGAATGGTTGGATGGATGAATGGTAGGATGGTTAATTGGATGGATAGATGAATGGTTGGTTGAATGGATGCATGATGGATGGATGGTTGAACGGTTGGATAGATTATTGGATGGTTGGATGATGAATGGTTGGTTGTATGGATAGATGCATGGTCAGATGGATGATTGGTTGGATGGATGAACAAATGGTTGGTTGATTGGATGGATGGATGGTCAGATAGTTGGATTGAAGGTTGGATGGATGAATGGTTGATGGATGTTTGTTTGGATGGATGGCTCTTTGGATGCATGGATGGATGAATGGTTGGACAAAGGGAGGGATTGATGCAGGTGTGGATGGATGAATGGATGGTTGATTGGATGATTGGTTGGATGATGCATTCAAGGTTGGATGGTGGATTGATGCATGGCTGGTTGGTTGGTTGGTTGGTTGGATGGATGCATGGCAAGATGAATGAATGATTGGATAGATAGTAAGTTGAATGGATGGAAAGATGGATGCATTCTCTGACCTCTGGATGACTGTGTTTACATGATCACGTTGTATTGGTTTACTGGTGCAATGTTAATAAAAAATCTCTTATCTCTTATCTCTTATGTTGGATGGATGGCTGGACAGATGAAAGGCTGGATGGATGCATGGTTGGATGGCTGGTTAGTTGGTTGGATGGATGCATGCATGGCAGGCTGGATTGTTGGTTGGATAAATGTTGGGATGGATGAATGGTTGGAAAATTGGTTGGATGGATGGATGAATGAATTGTTGAATGGATGGATGTTGGATGGTTGGTTGGTTGGTTGGATGATTGGATTGATGGATGGACTGATGGTTGGTTGTGTAGTGGACCTACCCAGGGTCAAATTAAGGTTTTTGAACTGTCCAGTGATGACCTTTACTGACCTCTCAGTAAAGCAAGACATTTACTACAAAATCATTCATTTAGCTATAATCTGATAACATAGTCACCAAAAGGAGACTATTTCTATCTTTGATTTTAGGCTGATGTGATCAAAAGAATAACTTTTGTCATTTTCATGATGTGTGCTTTTAAGCTGTGTTATTCTGTGAGAGTTAAACTGTGTTCACTGCTGTGTCAAAGGTGAAATCTCGGGTCACAGAGACCGGACGGTTTTGTTTAGAAACTCAGAGGACAGTAATCCGTTGTTTTTCATGAAAGGGCTCCAGCTTGCTGTGCCTTTCCCTAAACAAATCTCTCTCTGCTCTGGCTGTAACCTTGGGCCTGATAAGGCAAGTGCACTCCTCTCTTTGTTCCTGCTTTTTAAGTTCTAACTGTGCGAGAACGCTCCAGAGTTTCTGGGAGCTTCGAAAGATGATGTGAACCTTCCAAAGAGCTGAATGACCACAAGTCACGCGCTAAGGACTCGTCATCCAGCTGGGACTGATAACATGTTGTTATGGGTCCACTTCGAACAAGCGTAAGCTCAAGAACTTTGTTTATTCCTTCCTGGAATAAGTTTATCTTGAAGTCAGAGGCCTGAAGCTGACATATTCTCTGATGACCAAGCGAAAACCAGGAGACGTTGGAAAACGTAAACCAGAACCCTGCTTGAAGGTATTGTACTGGTTCCCACAAGGACCCGTGCATCTGAAAAGCTACAAGGTCTTCCCTCTTACCGGGCCGTCGTCAAAAGGTAAAGAGCTGTTTACAAAACGTACCTGGATTTTAGCAGAAGTCGGAGGAGAAGTGTCACTCTGGTATCATGCTCACGATAATTTCTTCTTAAATCTTTCCTCCTACTCTTTCCCCTCTCTATCTAAGCTGGAAACTATAATTAAGCTGAAGAGCCCACAGACTAAATATGTTAACATCCAATATTGAAGTCTGTTGTGTTGAATTTAAGTGTGCTGACGTTTTAAATTGAAAGAAAGTGAAATCATGTCAATCAAGTGTAATGGTGTTAATTTAGTTGATTCATTTTAAATAAATGATAGTGTCTCTTTGACATATCAAACTAAGTCAATGTCCATTGTCACTTAATGGCTCTGTTTATTTATCCATCATAAAGATCACAGAAATATTGGGTAAACTGAAAAAGAACAGAATCCGTGAATTTACTATTCAATCTGAATAAGTAAATTAATTAAGGTAAAGAGGTCAGTATTAATATTGACCTCCTCATAACCCCTTACACCATCTGTGGGAGGGGCCAAAGGGGTCGGGTGCAATGTGAGATGGGTGGTGGCCGAGGGCGGGGACCCTGGCGGTCTGATCCTCGGCTACAGAAGCTGGCCATTGGGACATGGAATGTCACCTCTCTGGTGGGGAAGGAGCCTGAGCTAGTGTGTGAGGTTGAGAGTTTCCGACTAGAAATAGTCGGACTCACCTCAACGCATGGCTCTGGCTCTGGAACCAGTTTCCTTGAGAGGGGTTGGACACTCTTCCACTCTGGAGTTGCCCCTGGTGAGAGGCGCCGAGCAGGAGTGGGCATACTGGTTGCCCCCCATCTTGGTGCCTGTACGTTGGGGTTCACCCCGGTGAACGAGAGGGTAGCCTCCCTTCGCCTACGTGTGGGGGGACGGGCTCTGACTGTTGTTTGTGCCTTTGCACCAAACGGCAGCGCAGACTACCCACCCTTTTTGGAGTCCTTGGAGGTGGTATTGGAGAGTGCACCTTGAATTGACAGGAGAATTGAAAAAGGTTGCTGCCTGGCTACAAAACTGCTGTCTCACATTAAATGTAGAAAAGACAGTTGCAATGTACTTTACAAACAGAAATAAATGTTTGGATTATCCTGATATCCATATAAATGGGGAAAAAATAAAAAATGTAAACAACTTTACCTATTTAGGTGTTACCCTTGACTCAAATTTGAATTTTAGAGACCATGTAAAGAAACTGCGCAACTCTTTAAAATTTAGTCTGGTGAACTTCAGGTACATACGAGGATCTCTTACTACTGAGGCATCATATATGTACTTAAACTCTATGATTTTCTCGCGTTTTCTGTATTGCATGACTAGCTGGTCACAGGCTAGTAAAACAGCTCTAAAGCCTCTTGAATCAATGTTCAAAAGTGCAATAAAAATTCATGATAGGAAATCCAGACAATATCACCACTGTCATATTCTTTTCAAATATGATCTTTTAAACTTTGACAATTTAATATTTCATGCAAATATTTGTCTACTTTTTAAAATCATCCATGGTATGGCTGCTCCTCCTCTAAGAAGGTTTGTCATATTGAACTCAGAAAAAACAACTCGAGTCACAAGGGCGACCTCTAGAGGAGAGTGCAGCATCCCTAAATGTAGGACCTCTTTTGCTAAATCCGTCTTTTCTGTTGTTGCCATGAGTCAGTGGAATATTCTGCCTACTGAGATTATAAAATGTACAAGTTTCCCAACGTTTGCACATCTGACAAGGAAATGGCTTTTATCAAAGCAGGTTTGCACCCACCAGTGATGACTGTGTGTGAGTGAAAGTACAGTTTGTAGGTTTGTTTGAAGAAGTGTGATTATGTATATATGATGTGTATGTGTGTGTGTGTGTGTGTGTGTGTGTGTGTGTGTGTGTGTGTGTGTGTGTGTGTGTGTGTGTGTGTGTGTGTGTGTGTGTGTGTGTGTGTGTGTGTGTGTATGTGAACAAACTGGTAGTGCGTGTGTGTGTGAGAGAACTGGTGAAATTTTGAAAGTTTTTATGTATGGTATATTTGAGGGGCGAGGTATGATATGTATGTATATATTGTGTCTGTATTTGTGTTTAATGGTTTTCTCATCCACTTACAAAAATCCGTTACTCTTGTTAAACATCAACCTGTCCGGGGACTACAGGCGGAAATTAGTATTATTACTATAACCTGGCACAATGCATCTTTCCTGTTTTTGTAGGTCAATGTATTGTTGTGCACTGTCCCTGAGAAAACAAATAAATCATCATCATCAAATCATCATCATCATCACCTCCTGGGGACTCCCTTGTTCTACTGGGGGACTTCAACGCTCACGTGGGCAATGACAGTGAGACCTGGAGGGGTGTGTTTGGGAGGAACCCTGATCTGAACCCGAGTGGTGTTTTGTTGTTGGACTTCTGTGCTCGTCATGGATTGTCCATAACGAACACCATGTTCAGGCATAAGGGTGTCCATATGTGCTCTTGGCACCAGGACACCCTAGGTCGCAGTTCGATGATCGACTTTGTTGTCGTCTCATCTGATCTGCGGCCGCATGTCCTGGACACTCGGGTGAAGAGAGGGGCGGAGCTGTCAACTGACCACTACCTGGTGGTGAGTTGGCTCCGATGGTGGGGGAGGATGCCGGTCAGACCTGGCAGACCCAAACGTATTGTGAGGGTCTGCTGGGAACGTCTGGCAGAGTCTCCCGTAAGACGGAGCTTTAACTCCCACCTCCGGGAGAGCTTTGAACACGTTCCGAGGGAGGCGGGGGACATTGAGCC
>JBBPBX010015589.1:0-16620 GCA_038048925.1 Garcialebias charrua | reverse complement strand
ATACAGTATACAGTATATAAACTGGGTGCTTAGAATAACTAGCAAAAGCACCCTTGACTAAATTTGTATTACAGGTAGTCCTCGACTTACGGCGGTCTCGACTTATGGCGATTCGGTGTTACGATTTTACGAACGCATCCTATTAATAAAATAAAAAAATCTTATATTATGTGTTTAAATGTTCTTGATTTTATGTGTACAGCACTTTGTTGCAGCTGTGGTTGTTTAAAATGGCTTTATAAATAAAGTATTATTATTATTTAGAAGCCGATTTACGCAGTTTCCGCCAGTTTTCGGTTAGCTTTGGTTAGCTTTGGCCTCGACAGCCGGCTTTGGACGGACCGTGTGCTCGATCAGAGGTTGGCTCATATCATCATAACATGCTAACGCCAACCCCACCGGGGACACGGAGCCGACGGGCGGCGGAGATGCCTGCTGCGGCCGGGAGCTCGCCTCGATGCTCCGCCTGGCAGCCTCAGATGTTGGTGGGACCCGGAGCTAACATGCTAACGCCAGCCCCACCGGGGACACGGAGCCGACGGGCGACGGAGAGGACTGCTGCGGCCGGGAGCTAACATGTTAATGTGGAGAAACGGCTTCACCAGCTCCCAGTAAGTTATTAACTCTTTTTCCCTTCATTATGGCTCCAAATGTATGGAGCTAACATGCAGTTACAAACAGTTTGGACTGCGTGAAGCAGCTGGAAGCTGCAGAGCTCGGACGTTCAACGAGCTAACATGCTAACAGACATGCTAACTATTTTTTTCCTTCATTATGGCTCCAAATGTACTGTATGGGTTTTTTGATAATTATGAAGGGCACTGTGTTAGGATAGGCGAAGTGCTTGGTAACTATACAGTACCGTACATTTGTATAAGTGGCGGCTAGTGTGTTTTCCGACTTACGGTGATTTTCGACATGCGAACGGCCGTAGGAACGGAACTCGTTCGTAACTCGAGGACTACCTGTATATTGTAAAGCAAACAAAGTAAAATGATAGTTACTAATTTCTAAAACCCAATAGTTATTTAAAAGTTTTAATTGTGTTATTTATTCATTACAGAAACAGGATGGTGGTTTGGTAAAGTCTTGTTCATCCTGTATAAGCTGCTCAGTTGAGGCCCTGAAAAGGTTTGAGATAATATTTTAGTCATGGGGCTGTTGGGGTCAAGCTTTCCCTGCTCCAACACATCCTCTGATCACCTGCAGTACCTCAGAGTAATCCTCGACACGTTCTCTAAGCACTAGCATGTCCCATCAGATGCTTGTTTCAAACTTTGGCAGTCAAGGTAACAGATCATTTACTGTTAATTTAAAGCAGGTGTGATACATCAAAGAAACATGACAGGGGGCTCATGGGCCCACACTGTTCTAGAGGCTGCCAAATCCTCATAGAGGTTCTTTGAAGTTAAATGTTCAAGCTTTTTCTAGCATTTTTCTAGGTCAGACTATTTTATTTCTGTTTGACCTCAGTTTAGCATAGACACATTATCTAAAGTCCCAGCCTTTTTAAAACACTCTCCTGTAGCTTCCAGTGTTGTGGCAGTCAGAGCTGTCATGTAGATCAATGGCTCCCAAACTTTTCTATCCTGACCCGCAAAATAAACTCATCAGAAGCTTGAGACACACCCTCGCCTGTCAAAGTGTACAAACATTTCTAATAAACCAGATACAATGACAGGCTAAACAACTGTTAGTCATTTGATCAATTTATGTCTGTTTTTTTTTCCTTATGGCTAAAATGTACTACTACCAGTCATTATTTGACTTTGAGATCACTTTGAGATTTTCATTAATGAAAAGTGCGTTATAAATTGAATTCATTATTATTATTATTATTATTATTATTTCAATTTTATTTGATTTCTGGAATTTATCTCAAGATCAGTTGGTTTCTGACCCACAGTGTGCTTCTTGACCTGAACTTTGAAAACTACCGTGCAAAGAACAAGATTAAAGAAGTCAGACTTCCTTTTAGAAATCTGATTTTTTTTCTAAATCTAGTTTACATTTCTTTGGCTAATACGACTATGATGCTGCAGTAAAAGAGATATGTAGTGTTTCTTGAGCGGCTCAAACTAAAAATACTGAGGGGTGTCCAGACCTGTGTATGCAACAGTAATAGATGTGCTTTTACACGAACAACTGAAGTAAGTTAGGTAGTTTAAGTTTGGTCACAGAACAACAAAATGTCTTCTAGCTGTTCTTGTTCTGATGTTCTTGTTCTGATGTTCTTGATCTAATGTTCTTGTTCTAATGTTCTTGATCTAATGTTCTTGTTCTAATGTTCTTGTTCTGATGTTCTTGTTCTGATGTTCTTGATCTAAAGTTCTTGTTCTAATGTTCTTGATCTAATGTTCTTGTTCTAATGTTCTTGTTCTAATGTTCTTGTTCTGATGTTCTTGTTCTGATGTTCTTGTTCTGATGTTCTTGTTCGGATGTTCTTGTTCGGATGTTCTTGTTCTAATGTTCTTGTTCTAATGTTCTTGTTCTGATGTTCATGTTCTTTTGTTCTTGTTCTACTGTTCTTGTTCTTATGTTCTTGTTCTGATGTTCTTGTTCTACTGTTCTTGTTCTTATGTTCTTGATCTGATATCCTTGTTCTAATGTTTTTGTTCTGATGTTCTTGTTCTGATGTTCTTGTTCCATCACCCCGCAGCTGATTTTTATCCTAATTCTTCTTCACAGCGGACAGGAGAGCTGGAACTGATGTGTTCTGTCAGGTGAGAGCTCACCTGTCAACTCCTCCATCTTACCCAATGACGCAGATTGTTAATACACAGATTCTGTTTTGTCCAGGCTTTCTGGACTTCTCAACTTTTTTTAGATCTTCCATCACTTTTATGACTAAAGGGAAGAAAACCAATCAGGAGCTTTGAGGTGCAGGATGGAGCCCCCCAACACTCCTTCAGCCTATTTGACAGCGATCTCTGACATCATCCAGCATTTATTCTGTGCATCAATTAGATGAGCTGTAAAGGAACCATTTGTAATATTTGGTGATAAAAGTGTACAGTTTTTACACTTTTTTGTTCATCTTTGTTTTATAACACACTTGCAGTTTTTGTAGAGGTAGTTGTATTTCCTGTGGACTTTTGTATCCTAGCATCATTTTGGATTAACATGCATGAATTAGGTCGATTTTAAGGGAATGGTTTTTAAAATACGCTTTCTTACTCATTTTTAGAGCAGATACCAATGTTTTGTCTATTCCAGGGGCTCAACACTGATTTTTATTCATTAAAATAAATGGATTGTCATTGTAAAAAAAGCTTGATTAATCAAAATGTTGACTTTGTGATGGCTCCACGAAGAGTCTAGTGATTACTAAAGCTCCATAATATTTTGTGATTTATTAAAATATTGCTCAGATGTTTTACCAAAAGCCCTAAAACTTAACCGTGTGCGTGAGGGGATACTCAAAGTCAGTGTGATTCATGCCACTAAATGTCAAAAACTCAACTGAGAGGATCAGGGAATATTTACTCATTTCTCTTTTCATTTACAGAGCTTGCTCCATATACTGTAATGGCAATCTATTCCTTTAAACACAGAGAAAGTTCATTGGCAGGTTTACTTGGCTCTGTATTCATATCTTGAGACACTTGAGTCCAGAGTTCATCCCTGTGTTTCCATAACAGAGTTTTTAAGATTGTTCACACAAACAAACTGTTGCATATGAATTACACACCTGTTTAAATACGTATCTGCTGTAAATACACAGCAGAGTACCGTAATTTCTGGACTATAAGCTGCTACTTTTTCACACACCTTGAACACTGCGGGTTATACAATGCTGCAGCTAATTTTTTTTATTTTTTTTTGGCGTGCTAACGAGCTTCATGCTGCCAAATCATTTAGCCTCATCACACCCGGGTGCTCACATAGCTGTCCAATACTCATCACTTTTGGGATGTGGGTCCTCGTGACTCGAGACTACCTGCATAAATAAAGATTAAAAAATTAATAAAATCTGACCAATGAAATTACCAAACAGGTCACAGTGGACAAATGAAACTGGGAGGGGAGAACGGGGAGGGGGTTCCCCTGGGGTACCACCCTCCCCTCTCCTCCCCTCCTGTTTCCCCCTCCCTGTTTTGAAAGGCAGCTGAATGATGGAGGAGCAAGCTGTGCAGGAAGAAGGGGAAGATAGCGGTCAATGACTTCCTGGTAGGCTACTGTATTTTTATTTTTTCTAACCAGCCGTGTTACAGGCACTGTTAAAACAAAAAACAAAAAAAATCTACAGTATGTATTTGTGTATGTTACAGGTACATGTTTAAATAAACGTTAAAAAAATAGCTTTCAGTGAAAAAATCTCATGCTGACATCCGTGGCTTATAGACAAGCGCGGCTTATATTCGGGTGCGCTCAATAGTCCATAAATTACGGTAAATATAATGGCAGAGGTCTGAACAACACACAACCCACGTTGGAATTAATCTGTGAATAAAAGTTGCTGTCCAACACGTGTTCGTTTTGTGTTTCTTTCATTGACATATTAATCTTATGAATAATAAATGATAACTATCTTGGACTCATATGGTTGAAGGGAACATGAGGGAGACCCTATATTGTGTCTTTAAACACATATAGTGCTACCCAGATGTAAAGGATTTTAACAGGGGTCAGTATTAAGCTGACCTCTTTATCCTTAATTAATTTACTTATTCAGATTGAATAGTAATTTCACGGATTCTTTTCTTTTTCAGTTTACCCAATATTTCTGTGATCTTTATGATGGATAAATAAATAAAGCCATTAAGTGACAAGAGACGTTAACTTAGTTGATATGTCAAAGACACTATCATTTATTTAAAATAAATCAACTAAATTAACACCATTACACTTGTAGTGGACATGACCTTGTCCACTTTTAAGACACCTGTGTACTTTTGAACTGTCCAGTGATGACCTTTACTGACCACTCAGTAAAGCAAGACATTTACTACATAATCATTCATTTAGCTATAATCTGATAAATATAGTCACCAAAAGAGACTATTTCTATCTTTGATTTTATTCTAATGTGATCAAAAGAATAACTTTTGTCATTTTCATGATGTGTGCTTTTTAAGCTGTGTTATTCTGTGAGAGTTAAACTGTGTCCACTGCTGTGTTAAAGGGAAATATCGGGTCACAGAGACCCGACTGTTCTGTTTAGAAATAAGAAGACAGTTTAATCAGTTGTTTTTCATTGAACAAGGCTCCAGCTTTCTCTGTCTGTTCCTAAACAAATCTCCCTCTGCTGCTGCTTGTTAACCTTGGGTTTGATAAGACAAATGAACTCCTCGACTGGTCCTTCCTTAAGTACTAGTCTAAGCTGTGCTGAAACGCTTCAGAGAGTTGCTGGGAACTTCAAAAGAGATGTGAACTTTCCCAAGAGCTGGACACGTGTGGTCAAGAGCTAACGACCGGCGTCTTCAGCTAAGGACTGATAACAGGCTGTTATGAGTCTACTTCGAACAAGCCGAGCTCAAAAACTTTGTTTATTCCCTCCTGGAATAAGTTTATCTTGAAGTCAGAGGCCTGAAGCTGACATATTCTCTGATGACCAACGCGGAAGCCAGGAGACGTTGAAACGTAAACTAAAACCAGTTTTGGACGTGCTGAGACTAAAGGACTCTGTGCATCTGAAGGCTGGTGTCTTCCCTCTTACCGGGCTGTCGTCAAAAGGTAAAGGAGCTGTTTACAAAACGTACCTGGATTTTAGCAGAAGTCTGATGGGAAGTGTCACTCTGGTCTCATGCTCAGGATAATGTTCTTCTTAATTCTTTCCTCCTATTTCTTTTCCCTCTCAACCTAAGCTGGAAACTATATTTTTAAGCTAAAAGAGCCCACAGACTAAATATGTTAACATCCAATATTTAAGTCTGTTGTGTTAAATTTAAGTGTGCTGACGTATTTGAATTGAAAGAAAGTGAAATCATGTCAATCAAGTGTAATGGTGTTAATTTAGTTGATTTATTTTAAATAAATGATAGTGTCTCTTTGACATATCAAACTAAGTTAACGTCTTTGTCACTTAATGGCTCTGTTTATTTATCCATCATAAAGATCACAGAAATATTGAATAAACTGAAAAAGAAGAGAATCCGTGAATTTACTATTCAATCTGAATAAGTAGATTAATTAAGGATAAAGAGGTCAGTATTAATATTGACCTCCACTTTAATTCTTACATCTGGTGGCCTCGTATCGGCTTCTAAAAGTTTATTGATAAATCTGTGGTCTCAGTCATGAACTGTAACGTCATGTTTGCATAAAAGGATCCAAGTTTTAAACTCTGAGGATAATGATTTTGGCTGGAAGTGTTCAAAGCAGGCAGATTCTGCATGTTTTTACCATTTGAAGCTGTGAGATTATTATTGTTTCAACTCTGTTAGACGCTGTTGGTAGCATTCAGGTGAAGTTTTGTCAGCCGTAGTCTGTGGAGGTTCTGGTTCGGTCCAGTTCACGCGGACTCCTGTACAAAGCTTTGTTTGACCGCCGAGTCAGAAGCCTGGAAGCTAATTTAACATCTACGAGATTGCTGTTGTGGTATTTTACATTTTAAAGAAGGTCGAAGCAGCATATACTGTTAGAACGTGTCGGTTAGTGGTTCGTGAAACCCGAGTTCTGCTCCTTTAACGTGGACGGAACCGACCTTGAGTGACTCCGTGAGAGTCCGTGTTGTTCAACAGCTGCAGTGCTGGGTTACTGAGCGTGACTAAGTTGGCCTGTCTAGATGTGCGCCGCATGTTTCAGCATTTTGGGAAGTTAAATTGTAGCGTTTGAGTTGTTTTTAAGAGTCTATGAAGTTGTATTCTGTTGTGCTGAGCTAACGTTAGAGCTACGTGTCCAAGTACATGTTTGTTTATGAGCTGTGATTGGATGAAACGAGTACTGTGTGCTGTCAATCACTCTTGTAGCGAACGCTGATTCGCTGTTGTGTGCTGTCAATCACTCGTGGCGAACGCTGATTCGCTGTTGTGAGCTGTCAATCACGTCGCACGCCGTTGCGACCAGCCCACTTTGTCGTCATTTCCGGCGCTACATTGGTCGAAGGTAGAAACTACATTCGCCATTTATGCTTGGAGAATGAAATACATATGCTGTGATTGATTTGTTGACGTCACGTATGTTGTAGCGAGCTCCGCCTCGCTCACGTAAGAAGCTGGTGACGCGCTACGCACGCTGCGTTGGCCCGCCCATTTTTGTCGTCACTTCCAGGTACCGCACTTTGAGTGACAGGTCACACTCACTCGTTCACACACGAACACACACTTAAAAACTCATTTGAAGCCATCTAAACTGTCTAACAAGTTAAATTTGTCTCTGACAAGAACGCGGTTCGAGCAGTTATCTCGTTTACACTGAAATCTAGCTGTAAAAGGTTGTTTTCTTTTCAAGTACTGAATTAAACTCAGTCAGCCTCGTGATAACATTAAGTCTTGGAGCTGCCCCCTGTTGGACGTTATTAGATGAGTCCTCTCAACACATCATAAAGTCAGCATTTTTTATGGTGAAAATTACCAGCTTTAAAATTGTTCTGTACACAAACAAAAACTCCTGTTTATTTTAAATAAAGAATTTTTGAAAACAGAGGTACAGACGAACAATTGATGCTCATTTTAAATACTGAAGAGATTTAAAATAACACTCAAAAAAGCATCTTTTATTTAATTTTCAGATTAAATAAAAAAGAAAAGTTGATGGAGAGCAGAGCATTTCCACATTCAAAATTTTAAACAGCATTGGCATACACTGTACACTTTTGGTTAAAAATAGCATTTTTAACGTTTTTCTGTGTACGTTTACAACAGTGAGGTTAATTTGATAACGAATTTCTTTTTCGAATAACACCTGCATGTACCAGCTTGTTGATTTTTACAGACTCAAAACAAATATGGATAAACAATCAGATGAAGTTGTTCCATCCTCATCCTTGGAGGATGCTGATGGTGAGCAAACTCCAGCGCCGGTTGAGGAGAAAATCCCAGCGCAGGAGGATTCAGAGTCTGAGTCAGAGGACACAGATTGTGTTGATAATGCCTTAAAACTGCTAATGAAAACACTCGTGAAGTATGGTGAGGAGGTAGCAGCAATGGACACCCCGACTCTGGACACAGAGTTAGAAAGTCTAGCAACAGGCATAATCAAAAAAGGTGGAAAAAAGCTCAGCGCCGACCGTACTGTCAAATTGGCCTTTCTGTTGAAGACCAGACTGGACCATGAACTGTATAAGAGTGGGGACCTTGAGGATGAACTGGCTGATGAAAAAAATAAACTGGCTGATGAGAAAACTAAACACGAAGGTACCACTTCAGAGTTTGTGTCATACAAGAAAACGACAAATACAGAGATTGAACGTTTAAACAATGAAATACTGTTGCAAACACATTCATATGAAGAAAACATTCGGTCCAGAGGACAAAAATATGACGATTCTATCAGAGAGAATGAAATATTACAGCAACAGGTACAATCGATGTCTAAAGATCTACAAGAGAACAAGGAAAAAAGAGAAGAAGCCCACACCCGGTGCACAATGTTGAAAATAGAGTATGATAAATTAAAAGAACAACTAAAAGAGAGCACTCAATTCGAGGAAAATAGAAAACTCAGTGAACAGTGCACAGCGCTACAAACTGCAGTTGATTGTTTACGCAGAGAATTGACTGAAAGTAAGGTGGAACTGACCTTAACTAAAGAAAACCTCTTTAAAGAAAGGGAGAGGTGGGTGGATGTTGTGGCAAAGCATTCTCAAGGCATCACACCACCACCCCCACCACCTCCACGCGGTGATGCAGAACAGCTCACCGTACCTGTTAAGACCCGCCAGTCGGAGCAGGGACTTGCGTCCTCAACATCAACACCTGCACATGGATCACAGGTAAATGGGAATAGCAATGATGCTAAACTTTCTATTCCAATACCTGAACTCCAGAAGCTTTCTAGATACATTCAACGCTTTGAGCCAGGGCCGTTGGGTTCAATCTATACAAAGAACTACCTAGACTCTCTTGATTTCCAGCTGGGTAATTTTCCAAATGCTACTGCTGAGGATAAAATTGCGCTGATCAGGCTCACCGCAGACTGGCCTGTATATAACTTCATTGTTCGCCAACCGGACGCCATAAAAACAGATTACAAACTGTTGCGTGATACTCTTATACGAGAGTTCACTCCAAACATGGGGCCTGGTGGCTACCCTGATGCCGAGAAGGTCGTGCAAGGTAAGAAGGAGCATCCACAGGCATATTACCAGAGAATGTTCCAGGCTTTCTTTGGTAATCGCAATGAACCGGGCATGGAGGACGACGTAGGTTTTAAATACCTTTTCGGTAAAAACCTCCACCCTGATATAAAAGAGTCAGTTCAAGTGATGGCTAATTTCAGAGACAAGACCATCAAGGAAATGAAACAATGCGCCGTAAATGTTTTCGAGGCCCGCATGGAATGCAGAACACCCGTAGAGGTGTTCACGAGTGCGAGAGCCGACTCCCAATCGCTGGAACTGGAAGGGACGCGAGCACCAGCTCCCTATCCACCGACAGGCGAAAAGAAACAGACCTTTCACCCTGACAAACCACAAAGTGGGGGTGTCCGCTTGAGGAAAAACCCAAGGTGGCTCAAGCAAAACACGGAGGGTGAACAAAAGGATCAAAAGGGGGGTGCGCGTCCAACGAGTAAAGATTATGGGTACAAGGGTAACCCATATAACCAAGGGTGGTCCCAGCAGGAACCCCCGAACCAAGGGTGGTCCCAGAGGGGACACCCGAAGCCAGTCTGGGCCCGGAAGGGGCCCCCACGCCGTGGACCTGCTCCCCCTACCCCTCAAACTGAACAGTCCGAGACAGACAAAAAATCGCAGAAGTCCCGGAGGAAAGGCCGTAGCCCTCTGTCCCCAGAAGTCAAGGAGGAAATACGTCAGATGTTCGACACGTGGGAAAATACTAAAAATGAGAACAAACCCGGTGTGATGTGTAGCACTATCATTGATAGTAACTCTGAACATTCTAACAACAACAATGCCACAGTTGCTGGCAGTCACCAAGACATTGGTGGCCAGGATGCTGACAATCAGGGTAATGACAGTCGAATCGTTGACAGTCCAGAATGTGACAGTCAACAGAACGTTGACTGTAACCATGACTTCATTGCTACGGAGCCTGAGCACCCCTCGTCAGAAAAAGGGGGGGAAAGCTCACTCACCGTTGAAAGTGGCTCGCCACGAACTGAACAGTCAGACCCATGTGTGTCTGCACTAACAGTACTGATAAATGAAGGTCACACAGTCAGGGGTAGGCGTGATAAACGTCGGAGACAACCTGGTGAGTTCCTGTGTGACATTATCAGAAAGGGGCCCGCTAAGAAGGCTTACCTGTCCATCACGTTGGAAGGGATCCTCAGAAAAGAGGCCCTCTTGGATGGTGGGGCAGACATATCCGTTATGTCACCCACACTGTTAGAAGAGCTGCGGCTGGCCGCTAGCGGTGTTGACAGGGAAATACCCCTCAGAGAATGTGCTATAGTTTTGCAGGGTCTCTCGGAGACGAGTACAACCCTAACAGCTATAGCAATGGTTCACATGCAGATTGGTGAGACGACACTATACCACCCGGTATACGTGTCCACCGTTGACTCATGCCCATTTTTGGTTGGCCAAGACTTTATAAACCGCTTCGACGCGGTTATAGATTATGGCGATCAGACAATGTGGACCAGAGTGAGTCAACCACTGCCGATCGATATGCCTACACAGAGTAACACTGACCGTCTAACGGCAGGTACCGCGGAAGGCAAAAGGGAATGCTCAGACGAGAGCACAATCCCTGTGGGTGAACCTCCAACTACAGGTGAGGCAGTAGAGGTCCAACAAGAGAGCCCCCTCTGCGAGCTGAAACAGTTGGCACTCACCGAACACTACCTACCACAGGTAGTCAAAGGTGTTGAGATTCAAGGATCCCACACCGATGATGCTGTTCTGTCCCCTTGGACGGAGAAATCAGCGATCAGCCAAGCTTTCTTTGGAACCTTGGTTAAGAAACAGTTGGGTCTCGGAATGAACAAAAAGGCTTTCCGCTTCCCGTTAGACCCCAACGATAAACAGGTAATGACTGCTAAAGGGATCATTGACCTTAAACTAATCTGGAACCAACGAGAACTGGATCACCCGTTCCTCGTGGTCCCGAACTTACCACATGCAACCTACATAGGCTCCGACATTTTGGTAAGATTAGGTGTCCGAGTGGACGTCAACAACAATGCACTGTGGTCACTAGATACAGCCACGAAGGACTCTCCTGTGTTAACCACAGAGAACCTTAAGGCTGGACAGACCATTCCAGAGGTCTGCCAGGTTGCTAACAGCCATAACACTGTGGTGCCACCTCAGGTTATGAACAAGCCGGTGATGATTCACATCATGAAAGGACAGGCTATTAGAACAAAACAGGCATGCTTTCAACCATCTCCTATGTTTTTCAACTTAGGACTGTCCATGGAGGCCACATGCCAAGTGACCCTCGACGGCAGAACCACGACTGTCGCTGTGTGTAACACGAGCACAGAAGAGGTACTGATCCCAAAGCGCTCACAGCTAGGATGGTTGATCTCTACTGATTTTCATGATTTTGAACTAAGCATTCCATTTCTGGGAGGACTCCCAGAAAACTTGATCCCAAGTCATCATTCGGGGCGAGTCTTGTTCACAAAACCAACACAGGCCATAGCTCTTTTCTCCCCCACTGAGTCCGACCGGGACATTGTCCACAGGTTCGGTTTCAACCAAGGAGAAAGTCTAGGCCCTCAAACTTACAGTGCACTACCTGTTGACAGGTTTTATGACACTGAAGGGGACTCACTGGAGCTCCCCAGAGAACAAGAACCGCTCTCATTTGCTTCACAGATAGACCAGGTGGTCGCTCAGGCCGACGCCTTGGAAACTGATGAAGACAGGGACAAACTTCGCAAAGTTCTGCTAAAATATGAAAAATCATTCTCAACTGACTCGATGGATTGTGGGTTGACCACGCTCCACACAGTGAGCATTCCAACCCCGCCTGATGCTCCACCTGCATTTGTCAGACAATACAAGATTCCTCTGGCAGCACATCAACCTATCAGGGAAATCATTGCTGACCTGTTAGGAAAAGGTATCATCCGATACTGTAACAGCACTTACTCTGCGCCTTTATGGCCGGTGTTAAAACCAAATGGTAAGTGGAGACTCACTATAGACTACCGAAAGCTAAACAAACAAGTTCCCTTATCCAGATGGCCTATGACGCAACTCCAACAGGAACTGCCCAAGGTCACCAATGGTAAGTACTTCTCGACCCTCGACGTCGCCTCTGGTTTTTGGACCATCCCTGTGCGCGCCGAGGACCAGTACAAACTAGCTTTCACTTTTGGTGGCCGTCAATACACCTTTAACAGGTGTCCCTTTGGCTACGCTAACTCACCTGCAGAGTTCAACATCTTCTTGAACAAAGCATGTCCAGACGCCCACGAGCGTGGAACACTGATCTACGTGGACGATGTCCTTTTGAGGCAGCCAACACTGGACTCACATTTGGCTGAGATCGACCACGTTCTGAATCAGCTAACAACTGCTGGTGCTAAAATATCACTGTCGAAGTGCCAGTGGTGCAGAACCAAGGTGGACTACGTTGGCCTACTTGTAGGTCCAGACGGAGTACAACCACAGCTGACTCGCACCCAAGGCCTTGACAATCTCAAAGTCCCCACCAGTCTCAAAGAACTACAAAGTTTTCTTGGCGTGTGTAACTACTCGAACCAGTTCATAGAGAACTATGCAGACCTTGCAAAGCCACTGACTGAACTCCTTAAGAAAGACGTTCCATTTGTCTGGACTGACAAACAGCAGCAGGCTATGGACGCTCTTATAAACAGGATCAAGTCAGCCCCTTGTTTAGTCTACCCGGACTACAACAAAGAGTTTTACTTGGAAGTGGGCTTCTCAGCTCATTGCATAAGTGCAGGTCTATACCAGATACACGACAGAGACAAACGTGTAGTAGCCTACGCCAGCAAAACGATGGCAGGCCCCGAATTGAGATTCTCAGACTGTGAGAAAGCTTTACTGACCACAGTGTGGGCAGTTAAACATTTCTCCAGCTACATTGGTGGGCAGAAAATCATTGTGGAAACACAACACCAGCCAGTGACCTTCCTTAACAGTGAACGCATCAGAGATGGTGTGGTGACAAACTCACGTGTTGCAACGTGGCTCATGGCACTTCAAAGTTTTAACCTAGACATCCGTTATGGTCAGAACAAGAAGTCTCATCTGGGGACGGACTTGGCAATCTGCCAGAAGTGTACACAAGATGTACCAGCCACCCAGCCGCCGGTTGAGGTAAAAACCCCAGTAACTGAAGACCCGAATCACCACTTCTTTGATGACAATATCTGCAAAGATATGACAACATTGTACGTGGATGGATCTTCATTCCTCCGCGACAAGATCTGCAGAGCAGGTGTTGGAGGGGTCCTCCTCCAAGGCCAAGAGCAGATAACTTTCAGCTACAAATTAGGATCTCAGACTTCTCAGTATGCTGAGATTGCAGGAATCCTAATAGCTCTCCAGATTGTAGTAGAACGCTCCATCAAGACGCTAGTCATCTGCACTGACTCTAACTATGCTCGTTTGAGTTTCGCTTGTCACCTCGCTGTGTGGAAACAGAACGGTTTCCTAACAAGCGACAGAAAAGTGGTCAAACACAAAGAGCTTTTCATAGCGTGTGATCACTTGGTGACATCACATGACTTACAGATCTACTGGAAGAAGGTTCCAGGGCATTCTAGAGTCCCTGGCGATGACAAACACTACAATGACATTGCAGACTCCTTAGCCAAAGAAGGAGCCGACGAAGGTCCTCTATGGTCCTTCGACCCCTCCTGGTTAATCGAGACTCTGCCAACACAACCTTCAGTCAGAGTTATGGCAGTCACACGTGCACAGGCCGCGGACAAACCTGCTGACAACGCAGTCTCCGTACGACCCGCACTGACTGACCCTGACATCATCCAACTTCAGAAGTCGGATCCTGCTATCAACTCCATGATACTGTATCTGACTGATCCGGACAAGAACACTCCGTCTAAAGACGAACTGGATTCCGATCCAGACCTTAAAGTCCTTTATCAGCTGCGCAAACAGCTTAAACTACTCAAGGGCATCCTGACTTTCGCTCATGGACCAACGTCCTCACCTGTGTTCGTGGTTCCCCATGACCAAAGGGGGGTGATGTTAGTTCATGCCCATGATCTCCCGTCCGCAGGACACAAAGGAGATAAAGCCACGCTGACGGCATTAAAACAAATTGCCTATTGGCCTGGAATGAAAAAGGATGTCAAGGACTACATTGAAGGGTGCGTGGTCTGTGGCCAGTTTCAGCCAACCAGACCACTTCACAGAGCACCACTGCAAAGCAGAGGCATTGCATTCCCATGGTCTGACCTCCAGATCGACTGGGTTGGACCACTCACTAAGAGCTCTAGAGGAAATAAATATTTTCTCACGGTAACCTGTGCATTTACCAAATGGGTAGAATGCCTACCAGCTCCTAACGACACAGCACAAACAACTGCTATGTTGTTAATGAATCATATATTCTCAAGGTTTGGACTTCCCCTTCGGGTGAACTCAGACCAAGGTACACACTTCACAGGTGAAGTGATGAAAGAACTGTGGAAGACGCTAGGCGTCAAGGCCAACTTTCATGTCGGCTACCACCCACAGGCTTCAGGCCAAGTAGAGAGAGCAAACAGAACTGTGGTGAGTATTTTGAAGAAATACGTGGCTGCAAACCACAAGGACTGGGACGTGAAACTCCCTCTGGTCCTCATGGCCATAAGAGCCACTCCACACACATCAACTGGCATCTCTCCCTTCGAGATGATGACCGGTCGACAAATGACTCTCCCTCTACACCTGTTGTACCAACCAGGCGACGCCGCCATGGCGACAGCCTACACTACACAACAATACATGAAAGATTTGAATGTACACCTCAGAAACACTTTTGCTTTCGCCCAGAAAAACCTGGAAAAATCCGCTGAAGGACGTAAGGCGTACTACGACCAGAAGGCCTCTCACAATGAACTCCAAGTGGGAGACAGAGTCTGGTACTATACGTTCGCCCCAGCAACCGGGAAAGGAGGGTCCGAGACCGGAACTCTCGCCCGCAAACTAATGCCCAGGTGGACTGGACCTCATCTGATAACAGACAAAGTGTCCTCAGTCGTCTACGAAATCAAAATCAGCAAAGGCCGCAAAGAGCCAATTGCTAAATGGGTACATCGAAATCAGATCAAACCTTACAAGGCGTTCAATGACTCCACAAAAGACAAAGATCTCACAAACTCACCGACTTCATGGGATAATAAGGTCGTCCAAACACAAGTTAGTAAATAAACTAATCAGGTTTAAACTACCGTATTTTCCCACCCTATAAGTCGCATTGTCCAATTTGAACTTAGAAACGCTAAGCCTAAAACCCACAACAAAAAACTAACCTTAACAACCGTTTAAATCCACGAGATTTAATTTGACCTCGGTCATAAAGTTGAGACCTGTTTTTCTTGTGTGTTGCACTTTGGAATCTGACGACAAGAGTGTGTCGAAGCAGTGAAACGTTGTTTCCTTGTTGTTTAGTCATTACTGTTGTCATTAGTTGAGATATTGTTTTGGTTCTGAACACTCCCAGCCAAAAAGGTTTTGTATTAACATTGGTTAATGAATGATATGGATTTAACTATGCCAACATGCAGTTCGTTTTGTTAAATCTCAATCGTCGAAGAGTCAATGTAGTTTAAAGCTACTTAAGGTACAATAAACTACACTGGTCTCATAATTTCTAAATTGAACCGATTCGATCGTTTCTATTCTAGATTGTCTATTCATTTTGATGAGTCTCGCCATAGACTTCAAAATTTATTAGGAATACCAAATCCTACGTCGTTCGTCTAAAAGACAACAGACATTTAGATCAAACTATATTTCATTTTTTATTTTAGTTTAACCTAAACTAAGTAATGAATGGAGGAATAGTTTGGAATTAGAGGCCTTCGTTACAGAAGCCCTCCAAAATTTTATAGGTATAGATCCCTATATCTAATTTTACAGAATTGATCCACCCCTTAATTGGTAAGTGTAGCTGATCTAAACCATGATAGCTTACATACCAGGTGCATATAGGTAAGGCTTAATGTAAAATCCCAATCATAAGCCCACCTTAAAAACCACATAATTGCATGACACATAGAACCAGAGTGGCACTGACTGGAAACCAACCAGCCAACAACCTTCGATGTGGGACCTGCAGCTCCAACGCTTGGTCTTCAACCTTCGTCCAAGGGCCGCCTCCTCTGCGTCAATCGAGGGATCCCCTCTACATGCTGATTATGAAAACAATTGGTGCTGATCAATCAACAAAGCTAATCGTTGTGGAATTACTGCTATGGAATTACCGCTGTGGATTATAAGACTTTGTTTCCCAAAGGATCACAGACTTTGTTTTCCAAGAGTTAACAGACTTTGTTTTCCGAAGGATTAAAAGCTTTTCGCAATGGGATTACCTCTGAACAGTATGAAATTTCCAAAAACTT